>JAQGCB010001951.1:0-12795 GCA_034698835.1 Protaphorura tricampata
GGGAGCACGCCGGATGTGTGGTTGACACAATAGACTAGAACTTATTAAAATAGAATTTTAATGGTTAATAAGATTACGGCGGCACACAAGTTTGATCCTGTCGGGCATAGTGTGATTACGAAATGCTTATTCTTAAAATAAGAAGTTGACGGAGGAATGTTTATATTTGAGAGCCTATTTTTTAAACACCTCAATATTTTTAGGGTAAAACAAAAAGTAGCAAGACGAACTTCCGAATTCAAAGTAAAGTAAAGCAGAAGGTAAAGCAAGAAATGACGAAATTTCTGCGTAAAAGCAAAGCAAGAAGCATCACGACGAAGTACAGGACAGAATTGATTGGAAATAGCATTTCTACGCAAAAGCAAAGCAAGAAGCATCATAACGAACATTCTTCGTAAAAATACGATGAATGTACAGGACAGATTACTAACCTTTTATCTGCTATTCCGTATTTAGGAAATTACTTAATTGATTGGAAATAACACGACGAACATCTTTCTTAAAAATAAGACGAATGTATAGAACAGAATTGGTTGGGTTTGAAAAAATCTGTTACGGGGTAGACCAAAATTTCCTCGTAACCTGTAGTGGATCATAATATTCACATGAACTTTGAGTGCAATAGTTCGCATGCATACCATAAATTGTGAGTGGTACATGGCTAGAGGGTTGAGACCAAACATTATTTGCATAAAAAACTTCGGAAAGTTAATTGCAACTATGTTAAAGTTAAAAGGCAAAACTAAGAATCAAGCTGACACTCTTAAGTTAGAACCAAAATCGTCGTAATGATGGATAAGCGCCACTATACCAGAACCGCTAACCCGACACATTGTAAGTAAAGCTCACTGAATTAGAACCAAACCTCGTCGGGTCACAAGGGAAGACCCAATTTTGGGTTGAAATGTTTCATTGTTTCGAGAAAAAGAACCAATAAGCGAACCAAAACGGCCAAAATTCTTATTAAAGCGCACTGAATTAAAACCAAAACCACACCGAATTCCAAGTGGAGATCATAGTATTTGAGTTGAAACTTCTCATATATTGAGTAAAAGCCCTTGCATTCGAATCAAAAATGATAGAAACCCTTAGTAAAGCACGTTGAATTAGAACCAAAACTGCGTCAAGGCCCGAAGAAAAATACAATATTTGAGCTGAATGGTCTCCATGTTCCGAGTAAAGGATCATTTAAAGAGTCAAAAACAAACATGATTCTTAGTAAAGCGCACTGATTAGAACCAAAACTGCATCGAATTCTGAGGAAAGACCCAATATTCGAGCTGAAAGGTCTCCATGTTCCGAGTGAAGGATCATTTAAAGAGCCAAAAACAACCAAATTTTTTTAGTAAAGCCCACCGATTAGACCAAAACTGCGTCGAATTATGAGGAAAGACCCAATATTCGAGCTGAAACGTTCGAAAATTATTAGTATACGTCCTACTAACTATTACAGTAGTACGGAAAAACACACATTTATTTTGAGTCTGGTTTGAGAACTATATAAGTTGGTACAAGATAAATTACTTTAGTCAGTTCACAAGTATTATTCAACTTTTAAAAAACTTGAGCTCTAAGCGCTTACTTTCGACAACTGGTCCAAAATGGCAAAGGGTCGTCTCTTCGGCCTGCAGTCGGGATAGATCTACCGGTAACTAAATCTTCAGGTGATACTGGGGTTGGCCGTACGGTGGCTCTGGCGCGGTCATTGTCTCTTGACGATCTTCTAAAAAAAATTATTACGAATTTTAAATACAAACCATTAAAAAAATTTCTTGGCAATGCTCACCTGATCTCGTTTGATCTGATTGGAGTAGTAGTCCGGCACTGTGGACTTGAATTTACATTTTGTGTACAATTAAAAATTAAAAATTAAATCAAAATTAACCCGCGATTTAAAAATTGAAAACATTCACTCACACTTTTAATTTTGTTCCCCATTATTGTGTTTATTTAAATTTAAAAAAGAAGGATTTTACTACTGTGCAGGAATCGTCCACTACTTTGTGTGCTAACAACTGATTTAAAATACATTCTGGCAACAAAAACCTTTTGGTTCTATTCTCAATCATACACATTCAGAGTTGTTGGAAAAAGTAAGAGGAAATTCGCATTAAGCGAATGCGAATATTGCGAATGGGAATGTGTCATTATTGCAATTGCAAGTGTGATCTTCAAACACATGGGCTTCAATATTACACTACACAGAATCTCAGAATGTCTAAATGTAGCAGCAAAGAAAGTGAAAATTCAAGTCAGCATGAGAGACTTCATCCTACAGTGTGTACCATAAAATTATTGGCTCATTTCAATAAAGTATTATGACTCATCGATTTTGAAAATCTCGCCATATCTCAATATGTGTACAAGTATTCCCCGTAAACTGATGTACGAATTTGTTGCGTCAAAAAAAAACGGTTTCAAGCGTAATTTTTAATACGAAAGCTTTTTAGATTTCTGGTGGTTATTTTGGCGCGCCACCTAGCGGCAAGACTACATGTGGTATTGACCTCCAAATGTAACACGTTTTCTGTTGCCCACCCTGTGAGACTTTACATAACGTATTGATCATTGTCACAATAGATTGGATTTGAGTGGACTTGAGTACTAACCAATCGTTACTCGTAATTCTAATTATGTTTTGTACGAGTATGCTATGCAGGCATGCATATGCTTAAAAAAGACACATCACATGATATATAAATAACTCTTCATTTCACAACAAAATTCCTTGACACACATTTTTTCCATTTTTGCAATTTTGCATATGAGCCTTAAACTCATCTCAAAACTAATTACGGGGATATTAATGATTTAATTACAGGTATTATTATTCAAATGACTCTGACGGTAAAACTGTACGCAGGAACAGGAATAGAGTTAGCACACTAACCAATTTCTTTTATTGTATGTACTTTTGAGCTCGAGAGTACGGAAATCTTGACTACTTACTATTCAAATCTGTCTGAAGATGAAGTATAATCACTTCTCTTTTTTTTACTCCGTCTGTCTGCGTCTGTCTGACCATTCATTCATTCATTTCTTCCGTATTTATTCTAATGATTCTGTCAATCTTTTTTTTTCATGTAATGAATTGTAAAATCCCGTGTTATAAATAACTATAGGCTCTGTAGTGTAGTAGTGCCGGTGTGTAGCGTAGTCCAGTCTTGTCGTGATGATGCAATTATTGATTTGTGTTTATTTATACGCAATGTAAAGAACAGACACAAAAAACCACACTTTAATAAAAAAAAATTATTTCCTTTCCATTCATTTTCACTTTTGGATATTGTGTCGATTAATTTTCGTCCAACGACCCCAAATTTAATAAAAATTTACACATAAAAAAATTACACAGCAAAGGAGTCTCAATATTACGTAGTGATTATGATTAGACAGACTACTAGGGGCAAAACCAGGGATTCAATTCTATTTCTATTACCAAGACCAAGTATGGAACTATTCTCAGATTTCATCTTAGGAATTTATAAATGTACAAGACTCAAGCCCCAAATCATTTGACAATATTTCAGAGCAAGCATTCGTCAACTGTGGAAAAGCAAAAGAAAAAGTATTCATTAATGCTTTGTAACATAAAATTCAAGTCGTAAAAAAATGTGGAGTTGAAGAAATGCTTGAGTCTAACCTCACACTTTTTAACCCTTAATCTCTTGAGATTTTTCATAGAGTAGAAACCCAAGTATCCGGTCAAATCAGTCAAATACTTCCATTCGTCCTTCTCTTGTCCATTTCCAATTAGTTCCAATGTTAATGATTTTAACTCTGGTAAATGTAAAAGAGAATTAGAATTAATGTTAAATGTTATACAGCAGTAAAACCTTTATCATAAATCCAGTTTTATTAATTAGTTAATTAATTACTTGTTAAATTTGTGATGGATGGGAGTTGAGATTGTTCATTCCTGAGTTCCAAGATCATTTCTCTTCTTTCAACTTCCGACGTCATTTTCTCTAAGTAGCTGGCGATGTCTCTAATTTCACTGAGTACTTCGTCTGAAATTCCTGTCAACAGACAATCCAAAGAAGTCTTCCCTTGAATAGTACCGTAAAGAAATAGAGATTCCAGTTGTGTCATTTGAGTCCAGATTATTCGCAGAATCTCTTCACCATCGGCTTTAATGCTAAACTGGAAATCGGTCAAATTTGGAAAGACCGTCAACATTTGATTGAATCCATTGATTTTCAATGACATCCCGTACATATATACATTATTTATGGTTGGACAGGGTTCAGACTCTGGGAAGAATTCATCATATTCGCAATGGCCAAAATCACTTAAATATATTTCTTCTAAGACTGGAAAAATCTTGCTCAAATTGACATATTTTGAATTGAAGTCATTGGAGAAAGTTACCTCCAGCTCATCCAGACATGTCATCTGTGGGAATTCCACCAAACTAATGAAGTGTTTCGTTTCTATGTTGAGATATTGAAGGGTGTCTTTGAAAAGTGAAATTACTTTCGAAATCGGTTGAACGTTAAGGTTGGAATTATGAGCATCATATTGAAATCTCTTTAGTTTCAATCCATTCAGTTTCGCAGCCATCTTATGTAGCAACTCAACATAGCCCGAGTCGTCTTTTTTATAATGTGTAATAGTTATGTCTTGTATGAACGGTTCTCTTCCCAGCTTTTCGATTAGACTCAACACTTCAAAACTACTACAGATGTGATTTTCTTCTTCGTAAAATGAAGAGGAATCATACGTACTAAGAGAAGAAATATTTTCGGCAGCCGTGATGATTTCCTCCAGAAATGTTGGACAACATTTATTTCGTTCTTTAGGTTTGTCCAAAAAAACGGTAAATTTTTTCAAAGATGTCAGTCTTGGTTTTGACTCTTGAAACAATTTGACAACATTTCCAGAGCTTGAGTGAATGCGTTTGGGAATCTCCAATGTTTCTAATTTCTGAGTTGACTTGAGTAACTCAGACACGTCTTCAACTCTAAAATTATCTTCCAAAAATTCTACGCTCTTTATCGTGTTCCCACAAAGTTGAAGAAATTCTTGACCAACTCCATCTGTTGTGCAGAAAGATCCGAGTTTAAATTTGGCAAATGGAATCCCCATGTTGTTCAAACGAAAAAGTTCCACAAAATTCTCAATCGTGTGTAATTTTTCCTCAGGATTTAGATTTCCGTAGATTGTAACTTTAAATTCTTCACGAGTGAATGGAATCGTGGCAACATTCCATGCCTTGCAAGCTAATCGGCATTCCTTCAACTCATTTCCTCTCAACTGTTTAAAGATGATGTCCAGAACCTGTGGTAAATTTAAAATTAAGTTCGTATGTTCAGAGCCATACATATTTTACAAGGCATTCTCGACGAGGTGCACAATTGTTTGTTTTTGGCGTAGTTACAAAAATGTATGTTATGGTCAAAGTAGATTATGGGATTCTTTAATTAATTAGATTATTTTGAAAATTATAATTAGATTAACCAATGAATTAAATCGGGTGAGAAGAAAGTGGATGTACCGAAATCATGTCTTTTTTGTCTTGAATTTTTGATTTAATTCCCGTTACACTTTGTTATTCCTTAATGCTTGTGACTTCCTTTGAGTGATTGAATTTGCTAAGAATAACCCTAACATACATTTTTGTAAATACGTCAAAATTAAATAATACAAACAATTAATGTGCACCTTTTCGAAGACACACACAGATAAAAAAGTTTATGAGCGGCGAAATTATGTACAAATTCCATATCTTGCATAGGATTGTTTATAAAACTTTATTCAGAATCTGTAGAGAAACTAATATTTAGACCTCACTACTGTATTCTCAATGAAATACCTGAAATGCTTATTCTAATCAGGAATGGGTGAATTTGACCCTCGAAATTTTTCGTGGTCGAATTCGTTGGTCGAAAGGAATTGCAGCCCATGGGTAGCAAATTAATAAATTAATTGAAGAATATCTTACCACATTATTCATGAGAGGGTGATCGTGTCGATTAAGCCATTCGTTGTCCTCATCACTTCCACTCGTCTCTGCACCAAATGAACCATCCTAAGTGCACAGATTGAGAAAAGGAAGTATTGATAAAATAATTCACATTGAATGTAAAAGTAGTTTTAGTCTTTAGTGGTTCAGTAAGAATTCAAATTCAGAAATAAAAATAAATGTAAGTAATGGATATATCAAATTCAAAATTACTTACAAGGGATAGTGGATAGTCATTACATGTATACCTGTATCCAGATATGACTTTATTTCTGGTCGCTCCCTGACCACGATTCAGCGGAATTTCGTCTGTTCAAATCAAAATTGCACCTCTCAGAGTTTACGAAAGGTCAACCCCCATGCATGCCATCTAATGTATTGTAAGCAACTGCCACCACATTCGGAGAGGCAGCATTCTGCCACCTCTCTGAATTATACATTACATTAAGAGGCATGGGAATGACCTTTCGTGAACTCTGGTATGTGCAATTATGATTTGAATTTGAACAGACGAAATTCGACTGATTCGTGGTCAGGGCAGGGCATACCTGATGCCTGGCGACCAGAAAAAAATTTCATATCTAGATGCTGATATACATGTAATGACTATCCCTTGTTAGAAGTTCTATTCGTTTCGTTAACTCCAATTTTGTGCCAATTTGATTGATTGTTTCAAAAAAAAATTCTGTATCAGACATCGTCAATCATGAGTGTGTCTAGAATTTAGAATATAAAACAGGGTGGACGAAATGGACTTACTTTGACGACAGGTAGAATATTAGGGTCATTCATTTCTCCAGACGGAGCACCACCACCGCATCCAATTTCTGTCCCTTCCATTATCTATTGTTGTCTATTTTTTCGTGTGTTAAATAATAGAAACTCCGGTAATCCTTAAAGTTTTTATATAAAAATACTTGTTTGAAAATTGTTTGATTCAATTTCTTTCTCCTTTAATTCCTTTTACTTTCACTCAGATTTTGAAAAGTGTGGCTGCATGGCCTCATTGCAATTTGCCAAGGTGATTGAGTCTAGACGCCCCAGACGGACACGGCAGTTGCAGTTTAGGGTAGTTTGCGTTTGTATTTTTTTTTTGAATACCGAAGTATTCCAAAATTTGAACAATTGACCCTTCCAGGTCACCATGAATTTTGCCATTTATGAGCTAATTTAGGGGTGATATCACCCCAACAATACCCACGTCTGGGTTGTGTACACCTACCTTGCATTTATTGCGTTTTGCACTTGAGGCCATGGCTGTGACTTCATTCAAATTCAATCACAAGTTAAACTATTTGGGTGTTCTCAGCATTCCGTAATCAGACCAAAGCTATTTTTTGTAATACCTAGTCAAACTACATAATATAACGTGTACGTATTCAAAATATATAACTTTTGAGTACATTCTTAAAACATATATTAAAATTATGATATAAATGAACGGAAATGTATTATTATTATTTATTTTCAGATTTCCTCTCTATCTCTCCTCCGAGCACGGACGATTGGACGTTGTTGAATTTTCATTTCATTAAGTGGATGATGCAAATACATTTTAATTTCAGCTCTGGCTTTTGTGTTGAATGGACATGGTGGAAGATACTGCCTGTTAACATAGAAATATTTTTTTGCATACATTTTAAATTTTTATTTGAAATACCTAATAGTTTTCCTCACTTATTTGCTTCCAAAGAATTGAGTTGCAAGTAAATGGCTACGATTTCCTCCTCCGTCAATATCCCTTTATTTTTCCGTACAACTTCATCTGAGAAATCATGAGGGTGGATCAAAGGAAATCGGATCAAAGGAATGAGTCCATTCAACACCATTCGTTGGTTTCCAATTGTAACGTAGTACTCTTGTTCTCTACACTCATTCTCTGCCCACCTGTCAATTAATTTCAAATTATCGATCATTTAACTTTACACCCAAAATATTAAACAGACCTCATGGCCGCCTTAAATACTGCCAGTTCATCAATTTGTAAATTATCATTTTCCAATACAGATTTGAATGTGTCTTCGTCAATTTCAAGAAATTCATTTTCTTGGAACACTGCCCTCGCATTTCTGGAATAAAATAAATAATAATACAGGGACACCCAAAAATGTACACAAATTATTAACACGTATTATGTAGACCTAGCATATTTTTTACCTTTCAATAAATTCCATAGTTCTGCCTTGCAAATCCTTATCGTCATATCTCTTGGCCGTTTGATGAAAATGAATAACATTTTTGGTACTCATACAATTCTCTAAAAAATTTGAACACTCTCTCATCAATTCAGGTGTGTCGTATTTGTGAGCCAATTTGAGAATTTTAATGGCATCAGTCTCCGTCTTCACGTCAAATTCATTTGTGTACAAAAACTACAAAAGATAAACAAAATTAATAATGCAATTACCATGATAAATTTGTACAACTTACTTTTAAGTATTTTTTGAAGGTATTTCCACTCATTCCAGAAATGACAATCTCACAATTCCTTAGATTATCCCATCTTTCAAATTGAGTTTGGAATACAGGGGATCTGGTGATGAGGATGAATTTATGGGCTGGAATTCTATCTTTGGATTCACCAACAATGAAATCCATGTCACTGAATAACCCTGTGTCCAGAATGTGGGCATTTGCAGATTGAATGGTTGGACAAGAATATTGCCAGTGCATCTTTTAATTTATTTTTAATTTTAAATGCCAGAAAGTGTACTTAATAGTGTGTGCAGTAGTCCAGTGTGTGTAATACTATAATAAATGCATCATTCAAATATGAACTGAATCTGTGTAGTAGGAATACATGAATGTATTAGACTTGAAGGTCAACCATTTAGTATATGCATTACTATTACTACATGTGCTATGTAAGTACATGTGCCAAATTGCCAAGTACAGTGCAGTGTGGAGTAACAAGTTTTTTTTTGGTACCATAACAGATGATGAATAAATAATCGTCTCATAATGTAAAGTGCCCTGCTAGACACATAATGGAAATAATTCTTCGCATAATACAATCGTGCATTGATGGACATGCACGTGTTTATAATTTGTGAACAAAATCCAGCCGTCCCTTCCAATTAAAATTCCATCGCATGCAATGTTTTGGAATGAATAAGTTCCATTCGACATTTAGTTTCCAAGACTCCTGAATTTCTATTTCTTCCAACATGGAGCGAGTAGTGTCATGGCGTCCGTCCCATCAAGTACAGAAAAACTGGACACCCCGTGATTTTTCCTTGTCCACAGTATGCGAACGGTGTTTGTTTCATGTAGAGGGTGGCCCAAAACCAACCTACTATTCGTCCTAATTTCCCCAATTTTAACTTTCTCTTTAAGCTATTTTATTCAAAATTAACTGCGCGTCTCGGGGGGCCGAAATTGGTTTTTCAAAATTTAAAAAAAGTATGAATCATTTTTTTCTATCATTTCAATTTCTTTGACAATGTTTTGATTTTGTTTCCTCGAAGAATGTGAGGAATTTTGTGAGTTTCCGATATTTGTGCTTACGTTTTTATTGACAGCACGCGCTACGAACCAGACATAGTTTATTGTAAGACGCGCAGATAAATTTAGAGTAAAATGTGTATCTCAGATTTCAGAAAGTTAAAGTTTTGCAAATTAGGACGAATAGTAGGTTTGTTTTCGGCCACCCGGTATTTGACTGGAATACTTTCAGTCACGCGTCCCAGGAAAAGTAGTCAAAAGCGATTTGATTTGATGATCTGAGAATGGAGGTCATATTGTAGACAGGAATCCGAATTATGTCGCTCAAATATCGGAATAAATCTATAGACGACCAGTCAATCCTGGGAGATGGTCATTGTATATTGTATCCCTACAAAAACAGAAAAGATACATAAATTAGAATACACAGGGTGAATCATCAGAAAGTACAATATATTGGACATATTTCCACCCTGTAATAAAAACTTACTTGAACAAGAGCTTCAATCAAAACTTTAGACGTATGCTTCAAATTGAATAATGGGATTTTGGTACCCCCATGAATTTTTATAGTTACGGCTCTGCGTCAGCCTCTATCATTTGTGCATAATAACAAGACCGATGAATTAAAAGCATACTCGTAATCCACAACAATTATCTTAATCTAAATGCATGGAACGAATTTATATCATGGGCAAATCTGCCGCAACGATTTTGCTGTACGATAAAAAACAATATAATTTGTAATCATGTTATATTGCAAAAAGTTTGACTAATTATATCAAAACGTACTATTTGTTCGTCCAAATGGTTGTATTGTATTTTATAACCCAATTCTATATGCTGGTGCAATTCTATTAAAATTCACCTAAAAGATCATCCTACTCTGGAATACTGCCTATTGTGCCCAAGATAATTTGAAGTATAACAGGTAGCCCACAGCTCCATCTCGCACTGGAAATGCCCCCACTTCTGCAAATGCTCTGCTGTGACGTCACAGTGTGCCAAACTTCTGAAAGTCAAAGCTAGCCTCCAGTTCAACCAAATGCGTTTGTTCTTTCATAATTTTCAAAAATATTCTTAAAAGTTTGAAATAAAATGGTAAATTGTGCTGTCGCCCTGTGTAAGAATCGTGAAACAGATAAAGGAATACGATTTTTTAAGTTTCCAAAGGAAAAAGGAATACGTCTAAGGTGGGAATCATTTTGTAAACGAGGAAAATTCAGTATTCTGAATAACCGAGTGTGTTCAGTGCATTTTTCTGAAGATTCGTACCAGCGTGGGAGAGGAAGTAGTTCCACAGGCAAGAGTAAAACGGGTCGCCGTTAGGAAACGTCGGAAATTGGTGGAATGTCTAATTTTAGGTAAGCTGATTACAAATTCGTTATCACGCATTTCATATTGTTTTATTTATTTACAGATTAATTTTGCATAGCTTTGATATTTCATTGTCAAGTGGTGAAACAAGTCAGCTTAGATTTAATGATGAAGCATTATTTTACATTGCGGGTTATTTAGCATATAAACAAAAAAGACCGGTTTAGCAATGCATGGGACTCACACCTACCAATTACCTCCGAAATCCGACAAAACATGGATTATATAAAGTTTATGAACTTCAATAAGCAAGTAGACATGAGTGAAAGTGAAATTTTGTATGTTCAATTAAAACTATAGTCGTATGTAATTATAACTAATAACTCTGATACTAAATTATTTGTTCTAATAGTAAATCCATAACTTTATACTTCCTTTGACTGGTGCATATAAATCTGACTTTGTCTACTACAGAACAATCAGCGTTGGCTCTCGCTCTTGCTCCACAGCTAAGGCTCTGGCTCCATATTGCCGTAGATTTTGTGTGAGGAAAATTTTTGAAAAGTTTTGAAAAAAGTTATGAGGAAAAACGTGCAATTGTATTTATTATACGTGTTAATAATTTTCGAGTTCGGCATAGGATTCATAGATTCACATATTGAGCTTGGCACACTCTGACGTCATACGGAACTACCCCTCACGCTCCCCACCAAAATAAAATTTCCTTCATACGAGCGGGCTACCTGTTATACTTCAAATTATCTTGTATTGTGCCTATATGGCCTCGCATGTCTGTGAATGCAATAAACTGTGACAAGTCGAAGGCAGTATACGAAAGACTGACAGTCGAAAGAAGTTGATGTTGTAGTAAAATATGACCACTAACCGTCGAAAGAAGTGTGGGTCGTAGTAAAACATGACAGCCACTGACCGTCGAAAGAAGTGTGTCTTGCAGTAAAACACGAAAACCACTGATTTTCGAAAGTAGTGGGTGTTGTAGTAAAACAGGACCGTCGATAGAATTGGGTGTTGTAGTAAAATACGACAACCACTGACCGTCGAAAGAACTGGGTGTAGTAGTAAAATACAACAACCACTGACCGTCGAAAGAACTCTACCTATTCACTTATTCGATATTTGATTGCAAACTTACGGTTCTGAGGATGAAGTAAATGATGAGAAAGGTAGAGCTTGGCTGGATTCGTTGGGGATCTTGATTTAGTATTACCAACTCAAAAATATGATACGCGAATAGATTAATCCGACTGCTGAAACTAAGTATCTAGACAAATTGTATAGTAAGTGCAAAAATGTCCATTTATATACCTCCATTAATTTGAACCTAGTGCATTTGATGACAGATTAGGATTTCATATATGGATTATTAGTGCTTAGCAATTTATTCACAAATTTAGCATTATGAGGTTTCATTTAAATGTAAAGATGTAAAGCTGTATTCGTATATGTGTTTCCAAATTGTATGTGGAAATATAAGCTCGCATACATTTAGGTTCATTTTACTAAATGTTGAAAGATTTAAGGAGTACAAGGACATTGGATTGCGTATTCGTACTAGGGAAGAATAGTATGACGGATTGATGATTGTTTGACATACGGTATTGCTTAAACACATTTTGTGAAATACTTTGTAATGTATTCTCCATTCAGCTTTGCTTTGATGCGCAAGCAAATTACTTGCCAAAGGATCTAGGTGAGTGTCACAGCTTTATGTTGCTTTGAATGGCTGGCAATGACCCTTTAGTATACAATGCATGTTGTAAGTTCAAATTACTTGTTTGGATGAGAACCTTGCCGAAGCTAGATTCAGAGAGTGAATTGAACGAAATAGGTTACAAGCCGAATCACATTTTAAAATTAAATCGGAAAACTGGTTCACGGGGAGTCGAAATCTGACCAATGAATCATCTCTGCCTTGCTTGTCCACCAACCTTACTTAAGGACGACAGGGAAAAGCGTATATCTCAACAACTTATGAACCGATTTTGATGGAATATGACTTTTTGGAAACGTTGTGACCACCAGGACCGTATAAATTAGAAGATTTTTCG
>JAQGCB010001952.1:0-12792 GCA_034698835.1 Protaphorura tricampata
AAGAGTTGAACAATGTTGGGATGGTTTAATCGTACCATCCGAGCTTTTTCCTTGTACGCTAAACCCTTACGCTTTCCAATCTTGATCGCTACAGGCCTATTCCAATTTGAAGTCCAGCATGCTAGAAATTAAACCAAACCAAACAACAAATTTAGTACTTTCCTGTTTCGGTATATTTTTTTACAATAAATGAAACAGGTATGATCATTATTTCAATCATTAATTACGATTACACATTACCTTCATAAACTTTCCCAAATGACCCCTCTCCAATTTTACTCCAGTCGTCAAAGTCAGACTTGTCGAATAAATGCATTGATCTTCCCATTTTACTTGCAAAAATACAATTTAAAAAAATTAATGAGGTCCGTACAGAAGAATACTATATAAGAAAAATTGACAAGCCTGAATACTTATTTAAAAATTCTGTATAAACTGCTCAGTACACAATAAATGCAATGTTGAGTATACGGAGCATGTACAGAACTATTGTATATGAAGGAATCCCGGAGTTGGCATTTTGGCATTCCTGGCCCAAAGGAATGAGTAGAGTGTGATGAAATGTACTGACGAAGCATTTTTCTAAATGTGACTGTATTTATGTCGGTTGATTTTATCGGTAATCAGGTCAACAATTTCTGATGGTACATGCGAGCTAATAACTAGGATCCGTCAATGATGCTCTGATTCGATTGAGACAGTAAATACCAGTCAGTCTCGTTCGCATTCCAAATTGTAGTTTATTAAATATATCACCGTACCCATCAGACACTTTCATTCTCCCTTGAAAAAAACCTGGTCAAATTGAATAACTCGGACTTTGCGTCTCCCTTTCGCTTTGTATGAAAATCAAGTCTAAATTACTTCTCCGGACAATAATATTACAAAATTTTAACATAACGTACACTCGGTTAAAAAAAAAGGGTAGTTAGGGACTTTCTCGTTCTCATATTCCCCCTCACGAGTTCACGTCTCTAAATATATGTTGAGGGTTCGATCCGATCCTCCTATTCTGACTGCAACTAACTGCTTTACAGATTAGACAGATATACGCTTGGAAGAATTTTTCTAAACTGATGTACTACCACCTACCACACGCCACGCCATGCGCCACAGAGACTACAGATCTACAGAGTGACCTCCCTTGGGCATTGGGACAAATGGAAATGGAATGTCTATTTATTTATTTGTTCTATTATTTTAAAGACGGTCTAAATTTCTTACACGTTGCGCTGCGCTGCGCTGGTTGATGATAGCCTTCCAGGAACCGAAACAACCGAAATAATACGTTGACCTTTGACCTTTTCAGTGAGAGACCGAGACAGCCAACTTCTACAACTACAATCTCCTATTTACCGTGTACTACTACACCTACTAGACTGCACTATGCGTATGCATTCAGCATTAGAATAATCGTGAATCGTTTCACAGATGAACTTTTGAATTTCCTTCCATGCTCCGACATTGACATATCTGAATCAGAATTGGGGTAAATATGACTTAGGTATCGTAAAAATTATCAAAAGAGTGTTCCATTCCAGTCCAGACCAGGTGTAAGGGAGCTGAAAGTTTTGTAAGTTTAAGGTTATCGTCTAGGAGTACTGTGTTCTGATCAGAACCTGAAACCGAAACTGGAAAATCAATTTTAAGAAGAAATTGGTTACAATTGGAATTGGTCGATCAATATCTTAAGATAAAAATATTTGTGGTTAAGCCAATTTCTCACAATAATAGACTTTCAACATTTTAGAATTATTAGTTGTTAGGAGTCAGTACCAAAATTGTGATTGCATTATTGCATATTGCATATTTACAACCTTTTTGGAAAATTGGGTACACCCGTACACCAATACTAGTGAATAGAATAGTGATCCGAACCACCCAAGGTGGGTCATCACTAAAAACAAAATTGAGACTTCGGAATGGATGTTCTAACGGAATAAGTTTCTTTTTAAAAGAATTGGAATTTGAGAGTAAGATGATACATGAGAAAATGGACCAAGAATATAATGTTCCGCATGAACGTTTTATTTGTACGTAAGAAAGAAGCATAACTGTGAACACTAGTACAAAAGGATAACTTATAAAATTAACTGTATTTGTGTGAGCTGTGAGTAGCTGTTACAAATACTAGTGTCAACGACCCCTCCAAATTTCAAATTTTTCTGATGCAAAGCGCGCGAACTGGGGCAAGAAATCTACTGTCCAGAATATCTGGAATAACCCTGTACATTAATTAGACACCATGTTAGCTAGTTACTATTCGCGGCGTGCCATTAAAGACTCAAAATGTCACATTTTCTTGCAACAAAAATTTGTATGTATTTAATTTTTCAATATTCGCAATTAGAAAAGTTTATGTAGTCATTCAATCCATACAAAGATTACAATTGACCATCAAAAATAACACAGGATCAACATGTCAATTAAATTCTGTACAAGGTTGACTTGAAAATCTTTTCAAAGTAATGTCAGTGTGTTTGTACACAATGGAGTGCATTTATGGTTACACTAATGCTAATAATTTGAGTGTTGATTAGTTTTTCAACTGCCATTTCGATCTGGAAATCACATAATGCATTGCTTCTGTAGTCATTGAATATCTTACAGTCCAGACACAGGTTAACAATCTTCTTTAGTTGTTTAATAAGTAAAGGATGAGATTTTAATTTTAATTGGGTCATGCATGAGTACAGTATTATAACTTAACGATCCAAGAGTATCGTCGTGTATACTATGTAAAGCGTTAGCCGGTAAAGAACTGGATTTACAACTATTAAGTAGTTTTCCATATGTCCACATTGATTAAATAAGACTTGAGATCTCCTCATTTTTTAATCGCACATGTTTATTAGGGAACAAGTTTGGAGTTGACACACAGCACGGACATGGACAAAGTAAAAATTATATCTGGACAAATCTAGTAAACATCCTATGTGCGTACCATGGAATCTTTTAAATTGCTCATCTTCTCATTCGCACGTCATTCATTGTACTGTCCATATACACTTGAACTCTGAAGTATTTACGATTTAGTTAATTAATTGGGTGTGATCGTTCAACATTTCCACAAAATCGATGTATCCCAACGAATATAAAGTCATGGATTGAGAATTGTTCATAAGTTTGGATACACTCTTAACACGAAATTCAATCCTTTAAAATGGAACGGACTGGACTAGCATTCATGCACTCCCTAGGCAAGAATGACTCAATAAGTGTAAGTATAGTATTTTTACGCATAATTTAATAATAATGATACGATGATAGTAATAATACTGTGTTACCAGTATCACCACTAATGTGACAGATTTCAGTAGTCATTTGGCTGATAACATAATTTGATCTACTGAGATGATTTCCGACGGCTCGTGGCTTAGTGGGTAATTATGCAACATACAGGGTGGTTAATAAACCACCGGTTATTTCATAACTCTCAATTTATTTCTGGACTTTGAGAACAACTTTTAATAATGTATGGTTTACTACTTTGCTAGCTGGCGTCTTATAGTCAGGTTCAACATTAGCTTTCAAATACTTTCGGGTTTGCTTGGAAGGCAGTAGGCAATTTAATCAATCAGTAAGCAAGACTATGTGCTAATGTAATTTCTGCACAAGAGAGAATAAATATTAAGAATTGTGAATTATTTTTCACATGCAAACATTGCTAATGTATGATAGGATGTATTACTAAAATTTCATGTCAAGGTATGTCAGAATTGCTTTTGTTTTTCCAATTTTTAGCTAGATGACGTGAATAAAGCAACCGGATCGGATTCTGAAGATATGAATGATGACCCAAGAAAACCGTTTCTGAAATCAGTGAGGCTCTACGGGAGCGAATTATCAAAAGTATAAATTTTAATTATCAAGCAATATTAATAATAGAAATTCTAATTAAGTTAATTATAATTTGTTTTCTTTTTGATTTAGGACAAAGATGTAATTGAATTTGAAGAACGATCAGAAAGTAAAGAATGGGAAATTGATGACCACAGAATTCCATTGGCAGAATTAATTGAGCGATATGACACTGACTTGGTTTTGGTAACGTTAAAGCGTTTTCTACATTTTACAATGTCACCGATTTTCTTTACGATTGATCGAATTTGAACAAAATCTCGCTTTAAATAATTTCAGGGCCTGAATGACATACAAGTTCAGAAGAATCGGACAAGATACGGTGAAAATTTTCTCAAACCTCAACCGAAACCATCACAACTACTGAAATTTTTCTTCGCAGTTGTTGGTGGTTTGAATGCATTATTGTGGGGTTGTGCATTTCTAAGTTTTTTGTCCTATGGAGCTCAATATCTATACACGGATAATATTTCCAGTGAAAATGTAAGTTAAAAATTGCATTAGAAGGAAATGTTCCTTACTATTTTTTACATTTTCTGAAATACACATTTTCAGTTAATCCTGGGCTGCGCCTTAATCGTCGTTGTCCATGTATCCGGAGCATTTTCCTTCCACCAAGAATTCAAGTCCAATCGAATAATGGAATCATTTAAAAATATGGTGCCCCGATCAGCTATCGTTTGTCGAGTTGGTCAACGCATGGAAATCGATGTCCGTGAAATCGTAGTGGGTGACATTGTTGAAATCAAATACGGAGATCTCATTCCAGCGGATGTCAGATTAGTCGAGTGTCAAAATTTCACTGTTGATAATTCATGTCTGACGGGTGAAGCAGAACCACAGAGAAGATCGACGATTTGTACAGATGATAATCCAATGGAAACAAAGAATTTAGCATTTTTCTCAACGAATGCATCTGAAGGAATTGCCAAAGGTGTTGTGGTTCGTGTTGGCTCAAAGACCTTAATGGGTCGACTAGCAAAATTAGCATCATCCGTGGACAGTGGTCTGAGTCCAATTGCAACAGAAATGAATCGTTTTATATTCATAATGACTGTGCGTTCATTAATTTTTGGAGGTGTATTTTTTATAATTGCACTCTGTATGGAATTCTCACTAATTGATTCGATATTTTTTTTGATTGGGATTGTTGTTGCGAATGTGCCAGAAGGACTCGCCGTTACTTTTACAACTATTCTGTCTGTTACGGCTAAGAGAATGGCTAAGAATCATTGTTTAGTCAAACATTTACATGCAGTTGAAGCTCTTGGGTCAACTTCTGTCATTTGTTCAGATAAAACTGGGACGCTTACACAAAATGTTATGTCTGTAGCTCATATGTATTTTAATGATCAAGTTGCAATGGCGGATGCTGGAGAATTTTATGAATCTGGAAAGGAATTCAATATGAAAGATTCAGGGTTTGCAGCTTTGGCAAATGTGGCTGCACTATGTTCTAGGGCAAGATTTAAACCTGGGCAAGCAGATGTACCAATTTTGAGAAGGTAAATAGAAATAGTCTTATAAAAATAGAAATAGTGTGCAAAAAATGATGGACAAAATTCATGGAATTGAGATTGACCTGATGAATTATTAACATGTGTATTAAAATTTGATATTTGTTCCACACAGAAAAGTTGAAGGAGACGCATCGGAAACAGCTATTTTGAGATTTATGGAACTACAACTCGGAAATGTGGAAAATTACAGAAAGTCATATCCAAAAGTTTGTGAAATTCCGTTCAATTCTACAAATAAATTCCAAGTTTCAATTCACGACATGACGGAGATGGAAGAAGATACAAGATACTTACTGGTTATGAAAGTATGAACACAAAACTTAAAAAATCCAGTGACATACATATATTCGTGTATATTTATCGTGTTTCTCACACACAGGGAGCTCCAGAAAGACTCATCACTCTGTGCAATAAAATTTTAGTAAAAAACAAAGAGTACGACATGGATGCAAATTGGAGAGCAAGATTCGAAGAAGCTTATCTATCATTTGCCAGGCAAGGAGAAAGAGTTTTGGGTATTTCAATATTAATATATCCACATTGCATTAATTTGTCAACAAGTTAAATTATTACAAACTTTAACTTGTAGGATTTTGCGACTGTCGACTACCGGCCGACAAGTATCCTTTGGGATATACTTTTGACTCCGAAGACCCAGATTTTTTGAATTTGGGACTTCGATTTGTTGGATTGATTTCACTCATTGACCCACCGCGACCTTCTGTACCAGATGCTGTTGCAAAATGTCGCTCTGCTGGAATCAAGGTTGTAATGGTTACAGGTGACCACGCATGACGATATCGACTAAAAAAAATTTGGAAAAATAATCCTATTTAATATCTATCTCAGGTGACCACGCTGTAACAGCAACAGCTATTGCGAAAGCAGTCGGAATAATTTCAGAAGGTACGTTATCACTTTTGTACCCAAAGTGAAGTATTTTTGGTCCTCCTTGTACAATTTTGCTAAAACATTTTAGGAAATGAAACGATTGAGGATCGAGCACAACGATTGAATTGTTTAATCGCGGACATTGATCCAACTACTGTGAAAGCGGCCGTTGTGTCTGGTGCAGAATTGAAACTCCTCACAGCTGAACAACTCCGAAATGTGTTGACGAATCATACAGAAATTGTTTTTGCTCGGACATCTCCAGAGCAAAAATATACAATTGTGGATGCATTTCAAAGTTTAGGTCATGTCGTGGCTGCAACTGGTGACGGTGAGACGTACATATGCATTATTCTTTCTAAATATCCCTGCAATTGTACCTACTCCAATGTACCTACTCCAAAATGCATCCAAAAACATGTGCAAATATAATTATTGTGTATTTTCAGGTGTCAATGACAGTCCTGCACTTAAAAAAGCTGACATTGGAATAGCAATGGGAATTGCTGGGACAGAAGTGAGCAAAGAGTCGGCAGATTTAATTTTAATGGATGATAATTTTAGTTCAATTGTGACTGGGGTTGAAGAAGGTCGACTGATTTTTGATAATCTCAAAAAATTGATTGCATACAATATGGCTGACAACATCGCGGAAATGTATTCTGTGTGGTTCTTCATGATTTTAAAAATTCCATTACCAATGGGAACTATTGCTATGCTATTGAGTGTTTTGGGCACAGATGTCTTTCCGGCCATTAGTATCGCATATGAAAAGGTAAGACAATTTATCTGGATCCCCGATTGACCACTTCTTTTGAGTAAACTGAGAATGTTTCTTTGGTATTGCGCAGGCAGAAGCTGATATTATGAAGTTAAAGCCAAGAAATCCAAAGAAGCACACCCTAGTCACACCTCAGTAAGTTCACATTATTCAAAAATTTAGAAGTACTGTCCTTGTATTTTTTATTGTTGATATTTTATCATAAAATATATAACACCCTGCCGTTCGGGCCAAGTGTTATTATACATCACACAAATAATTTCAGTCAGATCATTGATTTTAATGTTTTTGTACAGACTCTTGTCATACACTTATGGACAAACTGCTGTGATTGAATGTTTGGCTGGTTTCTTCTCTTACTTTGTCACTTATGCAGTGAATGGATGGCTTCCGGATAATATAATTGGAATCAGAACTAAATGGGAATCACATAGTGTAAATGATCTCGAAGATTCTTATGGACAAGAATGGGTAAAGTCTAAAGTGGTTCATATTTTGTACACAGTTTTTGAATCAAATTAAATGGTATAATTTGCCATCCCCATATTTGCAGACTTATGCAGCTCGGCATACTTTGGAACTGACTGCTCAGACTTCATTTTTCATTGCAATTGTGATCACACAAATTGCTAATGTGATGTGTTGCAAGACACGGAGACTAAGTCTGTTTCAGAAAGGAATGACGTATGCTCACGTTTATTCTTTTATCAACTTCACACAAATGCGTTTTCATGAAAAAACTAAATTGATTCTTATTTTTTTAGGAACAAAAAGATGAATTTTGCCATAATCTTTGCAGCTCTGTTAGCATGTTTTCTTATTTACACACCAACTTTGGATACTGCTATAAATCTGGTATTTGTGAGGTAAGCTCAAATACAGGGTGCTTCTTAAAATTCAATCTACTGTTCTTGTATTCACAATTAGTACCACCATAAGAACTCCAGACTAAACTGCAAGGTTGTGGCAATGTTACGAACCGCCTACTACACTCTTCAATATTTTCAATATTTGTTGTACCATTTTAATATTTTAATTTCATCCTGTACTTTCAGGCCGGAGCTGTGGATTCCACCTTTACCTTTTGCACTTTTATTAATTGTCTATGATGAAATCCGGAAATACATTGTTCGGAGCGGTAGCATTAAATTTTTATCAAAAGAACTTGACACTTAGGGTTGAATTAAACTCAATAAAAGACATTGATGAGAAAAAGTTGAAGGTCTGTTAGAATAGAAGTCATGTTGCTCACATTTTTAAATGGATGGCCAATTCTGTTGCTTTGTTGTGTTAAATTACGGTTACATGTCTGTGTACACATTCTATACCTGATTTTACCATGTCTCAACAATAAAGAGTTTGAAAAGTATTTTTTTTAAAAATATTTCCAGGTCATCAAAGGTCATTCCCCGTGCTACCTTATGTAATGTGAAAATGGATCTGGCTCCCTTCCTTGATTTGGTAGTTGTTTCTCTCAATACATTAGGTGGCACAGGGGATGACCTTTGGTGACCTCGTGAGGGTTCGTATTTCACTTTGACAAAAAAATGTTTTCGAACTCATCATTTGGATGACCCAAGGTACCCAAAAAGTTTGGTCCGGTCACTGAACGCTTTTATCAACCGAATAGAGTACCTTTTAAGTAAAGGAAGGACAATACAAATTTTAAAAATAATATAAATATTATTAAAATTAGAAGATATTTATATTCCAGTAATACAAAGGTCCTGGTCAACATAGAAAAGAAGAAAAATCGTTAGAAAGCTCTAAGTTTCCCACAGTCTCGTACAATACAATTTATTTTCACAATGTATTCGGCTGGTCAACAACGAAGAACAACAAGTATGCCTATCCATACAAATGTGCATTCAGAATTGTGCTAACTCTAACATAATATACGTATTAATATATTCATCTTCTTCACTATGCACTTTACACAAGCTACATGCATCCACTTCACGCTACTCTTGATTTACGTCCCGACCAATTTATTCTTACACCAACTAAGTCATTCGCATACTACACTTCTACTTCTAGTATTAGGTCAGATGTGTAGTATTTCATGTCATTCTGTATATGGACTTTGGATAGTTTATGGCGAACGGACGTACCAAAAATCAAAATCTTGTCCAAAAAACCAAACCAAAATAATCTTACAATG
This sequence comes from Protaphorura tricampata, assembly GCA_034698835.1. Lineage (NCBI taxonomy): Eukaryota > Metazoa > Arthropoda > Collembola > Poduromorpha > Onychiuridae > Protaphorura > Protaphorura tricampata. The sequence continues at coordinate 9,215 of JAQGCB010001952.1, forward strand.
TTTTTATATATTCTAAGGATGTTTTAATGTACGAACAAGCCCATTGTTACTGATGCTGCCGGCAGCCCCTTGTCATTTCACTGTACTTACTATGGTTTTCATAAGCACATGGTTATATTCCTGCCATACGGCGAATGTCAACTAAAAAGCCCAATTTATTATTAAAAATTAGAAAAAAGAAATAATACGACTGAGAAATCAAATGAAATTAGTGCAAAAAAAGTCAAACTAACAAGAGGTCACGCACATGCATTCAGATCAGACGGACGGACCCAAACTCGCCGAATGTCATGATACCAATCATAAACCATAAATGTCGTAAAACCTTCTGTAATTTGAAAAGGCACTTTAGACAGGTATTTATTTGTTTGCTCTTGTAAATAAATGAATCACAATCAAGGAGCGTCATGCGTTCATGCACGCATTGCAAATATTGTTTTTAGTTTAGCCAATTTGCTGTAAAGTTTGAACTCATTATCTTTTTAAGAATTTAAGTCTCAAGTTGTGTCATATCATCTCAGAGACTGTGACTCTGCACTGCACTGCAATGCGACTGTAAAAGAATCTGCATACCTGAAAAACAACCGACCCGGCTTGGCATGCATGGACTGGCCCAGACTTTTACGATCAACGGCCACTAAATAATTGAGCCATTTCATTTTTATGCATGGAGGGATCGTAAATACCATTCCTAGTTTGGATGCTTCTTTCTTCGCTCGTGCATGCATGCAAATGCAGTGCAGTGCAGTGCAGAACACTCTTGCATTAATTTGGAAGGAAATCGGTTGTTTAAAAACCCACATCGTAAATTCAATTCAAAGAATTGCACTGCACTTACGAAAAGGAGATTGCTTTAGATAACCATAACCGAATCATAGTGGTTTAGTGGTACGTGTACGTGTCTACCCCTGCCGTTTCGCTATAATGGGGTTCAATTTCAGAGCCTTTCATGCAGACATGTTTTTAGAATATTGTACAGTGGACTCTCTATATACCGAACTCGAAAAATGCACCAAAATGTGTCCAATAAAGAGGAAGTTTAATATGCAGAAAGTGGAATAACAAAGAAGTGCATGCAAAGGGAATTCTTGCATTCTGACATTCAGGTCGGTATAGAGAGGTGTACGATATAGGTGAGGTTGATATCTAGAGATTTCACTGTATTTCCTTTACACCATGCAGGAATTATGAAAATTATAGTGAATCAAAAAATGAGGCCTGCGTAGGTGAATGACACAACTTTAAGCGCTTCAAAGTGTTTGAAGTTCATTTAATTTGTGATTAAATAGGATTGATGGTGACAGGTTCACTGAAGCAGAAGATTTTACATGTGGAAGGCGTTCAAGATTTTTATTAGTAGTTGTAATAAAAAGCATTGTTCTTTTTGAGAAGCAGGCGTTCCCTGCTTACTGTGATTTTATAGTGATGGAAAACATTCCAAGTGTAATTTAGAGTTTATACAGTGCTGCCAAACTTTTATATATTTGATTTTACTTGGCAAAAATTTAGTCAGAATTAATTACCGTGGTATTTTTTTCTCATTTTCTTTTCACTTCACGACGGGACTAAATTATAAATCAAAATTACAGCAAACTCTTTAAAATAATTTGACTGCATGATCCTCATTCAAAAAATTATGAGAATAATTTATAGCATCGCATGAATAATCAAAAATTCTCACGCTATTGGGAAGTGAGAAATTACTAAAATTGCTAAAACGTCAATACACGGACATGACGTAGTGAATTTAATTTTTTTTGACCGACCGGATACTCTAAACTGCTACCTTGTATGGTTTATGTATGTATAAAAATTAAAATTATTAAAGGTAATTGTGGTCGGCGCGGCGACGGAGTCGGAGAAATTATCCTTTCATCAAATGTGCTTTCTGTTTTCATGATGGGAAAAAATGAATTAGGTGCATTAAATTTTCAATAACAGGACAGACACAGAAAATTCAGACTCCTAATGTAATGTAACGTAATTTTTCCCGGATGATCCAGAGCTGGGCTACTAAATTGAAAAAACATACATACAAAGATGTAATTATTATTATTGCAGGTAATAAAATATTATGAGGAGCGGATGTGAGTGAGTACAGTCTAACTACAGGGATTTGGACTGTAACCGTGTAGTAACATGCGTGTGGATTTCTTGGTCCAAAAGATTCTAATCTTTACAAGGATTTTCCTTCTTAAGACTATCATCATAATTATAATATCCATGTCCACTCCAAAAATTCTTCTTATCCTGAGTCATCATAACATGCAAACTTTTTAAATTCAACAAAAATCAACTTTCAATTTAAAATGCATAAGCACGCAGTAAAAACAGAATAATTGTTTACATTTAATTACAATTACGTAAATGAACAGTTTTGACAGTAACTCGTTAGTCAATCATATTTGACCGTAGTTCACACATAGTGTAGAAATATATTTATTACTTATATCATGTGGAGCATACATATATTGTATTATTTACACTAAAAAATTACAATTTCGGTCTTCCGGATCAGATTATTTAAAAAATCTGGAAAAGAGAAGCGCTTTATCTTATTTTTAGTGTTTAACATCAATTCTGAGATCCAATGGTGACAAATAGCAACATTTTTTAATAGAAATAACAGCAATGTTGAGAAACAATACTGCAGATTAGTGATAATTTTTAATAGAAATAGCAGAAATGCCGAATGATGTCCGAATTCCCAAATAAAAATAATCATACACAATCCAATACACAAAATGTACATCACAAAAACTGCTTCCATGGATCCACTACTTAAAGATAACCCTTTATGAGATTCAGGTTCGACATATTCTGTTGTATTTAAAGCAACCCTATGATTTTCTCCAGCTCTTCGCAAATCTGACCAGTAAATCGTAATTCCAGAACATGTAATCCATGATAATTTACTGACTATTTTCCAATTATTCCAAATTACATCCACAAATCTAACGCCTACATTATTCGTCAAAATTTCTTCATTCCCTCTCTTCACCATCTTTTGAGCATTGGAGTCCATTTCATTTAATTTTATTTGGAGTTTATCAATTTCTTCAATTTCCCCAGCGTACACAATTTTATCACATTTCAAAATTTCGTTATTGATTAGCTCCGGTTCATGAAGACTGCGACAAGACAAAAATCGAGCTTCGTCTGAAGACTGCTTGACTATATTTTTATACAGTTTTAGATCTGTCTCCCATTTTTTTAATAGCACAGTATCGTATTCGTCCTTATTTATTAGACGTTCGATTACAGAAATCTTCAAATTAACGTTCGCCTTAAATGTACTGAGAACATTAGGATATACGCAACATCCAGGTAGATTTGAAGAAATTTTCAAACATGAATTATTTCTATTATCCCAAGTGTAGAGACTTGTAACGATGGAATAATTTCCATCAATAATATCCTGAAATGCTTCAAGACCTTTCCATTGAATTGGTGCCAATAATTCTGTGGTCACAACTCCGTTGTACCCATTCGTGATTACAATGCTCATGAGTAACAAAGAACTCACGAGTAATGACCCGATAACTTTTAGTCTCTTTGAGTCTGCTGAAGGAAATTCA
>JAQGCB010001953.1:0-12785 GCA_034698835.1 Protaphorura tricampata
ACTTAAAACACGTTGCTCGAATTTTTGATTAATTTTTGAATTTCGGGTCAATTCCCGGCTGGTTGCCAACGACCACGGAATTTGTTTGGGGCAAAAGATACGAGGACGCGGACGGGTGACGGACGGACTGACGGGCTTTTACGTGATTAAAGGTTCCCGATTACTAAAGAAGTAGAAATAATGGAAGCTATGTATGAGTCATGCTCAAAAGCGGAAATGAAGAACTACTCTGGTAAAATAATTGCAAGAAAAGTTGTAACAGTAGTTAACATGAGTATCAGTTCCACGGAGTTAAATACTGGGGTGGCGTCATCACCAGCATGACTGGTTTGACGATCGATTTGGAGATGTTGTCGTCGGAGGTGTACCTATGGATTGACAGTTCTGAAATTATAATTTTACGGCTTATTGGGCAAGAAATTGGGCTGCTAACAGATGGCAATTGATTGAATATGTCCATCTATCAGCGAATTCTAAAACTATAAGTATGTTTGACATATTAATTTAGAAAAAAACATTTTGTGTATTTGTTTTGAAACAAAAGCATTAACCTAAACTTTTGTCTCTAAGGAATTTACCCTTCAAGACTTCCTGGACTTCATTCTTCGTCAATGCAAATCGTCCATACATAACATGGTATTTCATCCAAATCGGCCAAATCCGAAACACCCAAATAATATGTTCTGACTATGATTAGTAAAACCGTGATGAGGTAGTGCTTTTTAACATGAGTGATATGTCAGTCAATATTCAAGCACTTCTACATCAATCCGTTTCTCCATCAACATTTTAAATGCTCATATATACAATTAAAACACGTGGTTAGAATTAAATTACGGCTACTAAAAATATAACGATACAATTGATTAAGGCAGACCTTAAGACCTTAAGAAAACCTTAGGCAAGTGATTGCACATTTCCATGTTATGTGCTGGAGTTTTCGACCTTATTTTTAGACTTTTATTAGATTACTTTTTACGTTAAACCCCCGTACAAAATGTATGCTCCTGTGCCAGAGACCTATAGAGCCGGAGTATCGAAACCCCTGATAACGCTTCATAGTCGGATTCCCATACTATTGCGCTATGACGGCTCCACAGCGAATCTTATGAGCCGAAATAGAAATTCAAAATTCTTCAAAATACTTCAAAGAATTTCAAAATTTCAATAATTTTCAATCGATTTTTTTGGTCGAATTATTTACGTTTTGAAAATAAGTAAGTATTGAAACTTTTGAGAATTTTTGAGAATTCTTTAAATTTTTGCTGAAATTAAAATGTTGGTTTGCTTTTCATTCTTTAATATTTCTGGATAACTGGAGCTTCGAGACCCGGGTTATAATCGAGACCGGGTTGTATTCGAGGATTTACGGTATATTGAAAATTGCAACTAAAAGTTGAATTTAATGAGGAAATAATAAACAAAATAATACCTGAATTTCTGTGTATTAGCGGGGACACGTATTTCACAATTAATGACATTTTGTCTCTGTAAATAAATTTTTTGATTGTAAATAAAAAAAATGACAGTTTGAGTTGTAAATGCAATATGTACTGTGGTGAAACGGACTGACAGAACCCTGGTATTTCTATTTATAGAGAGAAATATGAACGAATTGAAAATAAAATTTTGATTGCGATGTTTTTCCAAAGATACAGTACGTACACTACAATTAAAAAGTAACATTCACAGAATTTAATTTCCTTTTGACACATGTTCTACATGCAATTCATGCAATTAATTTTCTGAACTAGAACAAGGGTATAACATTACAGGGAGACCAGGGAGAGTTGCACCGTGGCCGTTCAATTAAATTACGTACACATATAAATACTCCAGAAGTTGAGCCGGCACAAAGAGTATTTTAACGTTAATCTTAATTACATTCAAAGGCAACTAATTGCTAACTGCATAAATTTTTGTTAATGCAAAAACTGTAGTAGTTTTTTTTACATGTTTTTACACTCAAGAATTAAACAAAGGAAGTACAACTTAAATTATAAAGACCGGCTCAGGAATTCCCAAAAATTGTTCAACAGAAATGCGGTTAAGGGTGCCATGTTTTCGGGCAACTCCGAATTCTGCGAAGCTCTACCTTCTTGCCAAATATTTTGCCGTGCTATTCGTCGTGATTCTTATTTTCTGGACTGCCATACATTTTCGGATTTTGAAAGTGGAATCTAGCGACGCTGAATCTAAAATTCATTACCGGAGTGAAATCTATGACACACTTGGCCCTACCCATAACATCAGATTCCACTCACGAGGTTTTTGGTCCGGAACTGATGCAAGAAAATACCACGCCCACAATCATTCTCCAGGTTTATCCAAACGACTCATCGCATTTTTCAAGAGAGAGGGCGCTAAGTCCGTCATTGATTTTGGTGGAGGGAATGGTCATCAAGTCAAGAATTTAATTCAAAATGGGATTTTTGCCTCATGCTATGATGGAAATCCATATGCCCAAAACGTCTCAGACGGAGTCTGTGGAATTGCAGATTTGACGAAACCGCTCAATTTAGCACAATATGATTGGGTTTTATCTTTATCCGTTGGACGACAAATCCCACCAAATTACGAACATGATTTCATAGCAAATATTGACAGAGTAAATAAAAAGGGTGTGGTCATTTATTGGGGTGATGGAAAACCACCATACGGAAGGTCGCTTAAATCCGTTGGAGATAATGTCCAAGTCATTAAAAACTTTACAAAATTTGGTTATACAAATGATAAAATAGCTCAAAATTATTTGAGAGGACATATTCCCCCCAAAAATTACTCTTTGCTGGTGTTCCGTAAAAATAGAGTGACATATTTGAATGTAACCGAAGGTCAAGGTCAAAAGCCTGTCGTCAATTTGGCAGTTGTTTCCTGTGGGACTGAGAAATTAGAAGAGGCCGTCACAATGATCAAATCTGCCATAATGTTTTCCCATGGCTCAAAACTTCAACTCTACGGTTTCACAGACAATGACACACTGCCAAAATTCTCACAATATGTAAAACACGTTATTATCCATTTAAAAAAATGTATATCTTTAATTTTGTGTATTAATTATTCACAGATGGCATTTTTACGGAAAGACGCTTTGGAAGCCTCTGGGGACTTTGATTTTAATTATGAACTCAAACTGGCGTCTTTACCGAAAGAAATGGATGGAATGCCTTCCTGGGTCACCATGTTCAAACCTTGTTCACTTCAAAGACTGTTTTTACCGGTAGGTGGAACTCCAATTAACTTACTGTTTCTGCGAGCAGTACTTTAATTGATTTTTATATTTTTGTGCAGAGTGTGCTTCCAAACGTTGACTCTGTGATGTGCATGGATGCCGATACTGTGATATTGTCAAATTTGACAGACATGTGGAATCAATTTTACGACATGAATAGATCACAATTCATAGGTCTCTCACCAGCTGGAGAACCCCCGGCCCAGTCTTGGTTTACAAGAAATGACATAGCACATTACGGCGATAAAGGTATTTCAATTTTTAATAGAAGCATACTTGGGTCAAATCCTTTTGAAAAGTATATAAGTGCAAGTACAAATACAGCAGATAAATCTCAGAAATACTTAAGTACAATAGTAAAAATACAAATCCTTCGGTAAAACTTGAAAAGTACTTATACAATTACAATACTTTGAAAAAACGTCAAAAGTATTTAAGTACAAGTACAAATCCGTATTTTGTACTTAAATACATTTTGGAAAGGATTTGACCCAATTTTGAGTAGAAGAGATGTGTTACAAACCACTGATTATTTTTTTATCGGTCTGAATTTACTTACAGGTCTGAATTGTGGGATTGTCCTTATGAATCTAACTAAAATGAGAGAGGTAAAATTTGAAGAACGAATTTATGAAATGCGAGAGAGATTTGAATATTTGAGGCCAAATAGTACGGGAGATCAATTTCTCCAGAACATTTTGTACAGTGAGCATCCAGGTAAACAAGTTATAGATTTCTCATAAAAAATAAAATATGTACATAAACGTAAACAGTATTTGTATTCTATTTTTAGAATTCGTCTATGTCTTACCGTGCGAATGGAATTTGCGTTATGTAGAATGTACATGCAAAATCTATCAAGTATGTGGGCCATGCAGCTCAGGGATTCAAAATGGTATTTCTGTTATTCACGGGACGAGAAATGTATTTACGGACCAAACTCGACTCCCATTATTTCGCCACATCTACGAACATTTTAAAACGGTAAGTGCGGAGACAGGTTTCTTCATTTATTTTCAAATCACACAAATCTCCTGACACTAAATTCAATGATATTGTGTCATATATATTTTCAGTATTCCTTCAAGACAGACAACCTAATGTCCTTGACTGAGAAACTTCGGAACCAATTCCAACTTGAAGATAATCGATGCTCTTTTAAATCTTCAAAGAATTTCTACAAAAGAATGAATGCTTACGTCAACAGAGTAATAGAGTAGTAAATATTCATGAAAGTTTGCCTAACAATTTGAATTTGTAATTGTGTGTTGTTTTGTTTGCACAAAATAAGCAGCGACTTATAAATAAAATTGGTGTAATCCGATGACGTGTTCATGTCGTGTCATCGGTCATTGTGTTTCCACAAAGTTGAAGAAATTCTTCAGCCGTGCAGCCATTGCCATTTGTTGTTGTTGTCATTGGAAAAGATCCGAGTTTAAATTTTGTGAATGGAATCCTAAATTTCTTTGACTTGAATAACTCAAGGAAACTTCCAATTTTGTGGGGATGCGAGGATTGACTCCCAACAGTTGTGACACTGAGGGCAGAACGAGTGAATGGAATCGTGGAGTCATTCCATTTTTTACAAACCTCACGACATGATTTTAAATCTGCAGCATTTAGATTTTTGAACACTCCGTTCAAAATCTGAAAAGGAATTAAATCAAATGGAATTTATCAAAATCGATTTTTAGACAAAAGTTTCGAGTTCACCACAATAATAATAAAAAAAAACTTACCAAATCATTTAGAAGCGGGTGATCTTGTCTGTCAAACCAGCATTGTTCCTCAGCAGCGCTCATCTCTTCGTCAGAAAATATTAAGGTCGTCCGAGTTCTCGTCATCGTGGTCAAAAATTCTGACAGACTCACTGACTGCTTGATTGCACTAGCTGTACTGCACTGCTCGGACTTTCAATATTCAATTTGAAGAACTGTTTTTTTTGCGTCGGACTGAGAATAATGCATGAACATGTACTATTCGAAATACGTTGGAAACAAGAATGCTGAGGTGAAAAAAAATTCTATTTCAGCTGGGAGTAAAAATGTGTAATGCACGTACAGGTAAAAGACCGAAATAAATTTTGAAAGTAGGTACAGGCTTGGGGACTTGGGGCACTCCGAATAGGTTAGGTTTAGGTTGAAATACAATTTCTAAAGTTCCTATAGTAAGGATACGTACCATAAAACTAATCCATCTAATATTATTCTGACCCATTCGGAGAATTAATCGCTCAACTCAAAATGAAACCCTTTTTACTTGAAACCTTTCATACGGAATTGTTGTTGAATGCAATTACAATTCTACACATTTTGTCCAAATGCTAAAATAAAATCTCGCCCAAAAATATTGAGTATCATATGTATAAAAATATTTTCTAAAAGAATTTGTCATTTTTTTGCAGTACATTCTTTTCTCCGCAGTAGTATTCAACATAATATTGTAGTACAATGAACGGGTTTTATTTTTATGTACATCGGTTACGTTCGAAACGTTTCAGGCTTAAAAAATGACAACCAAATTTATTCATTCGTGTTGCTCCACGGTAAGCCATATTTAAAGCCATTTACTCTCTAATATTGAAGGTCGAAAATATTCGAAAACTTTTCAGATTTAAAAAATGACTACTAGATTTAATCATTCTTGTTGCTCCAGAGTAAGCCATGTTTAACGTCCATTATTATCTAATGTGTGTGTTCTGTACACCTGCTTCCAATCCAGTGGTTAGATATGTGAGCTCTGTACACCTGCTTCCACGCGATGGGTTAGATATGTGCGTTCTATACACATGATTCCATTCCAGTGGTTAGATATGTGCGTTCTATACACGTGCATCCATTCAATAGGTTATACATGTGCGTTCTATAGATCTGCTTCCATTCAATGGATTACATACGTGCGTTCTAAACACCTGCTTCCATTAAATGTGTTAGGTATATGCGTTCTATACATCTGCTTCCATTCAATGGGTTAGAAATGTGCGTTCAATACAACTGCTTCCATTCAATGGGTTAGATTTGTGCGTTCTATACAACTGCTTCCATTCAATGGATTAGATAAGTGCGTTCTGTACACCTGCTTCCATTAAATGTGTTAGATGTGTGCTTTCTATATACCTGCTTCCATTCCATGGCTTACACATGTGCGTTTCGTATACTTGATTAAATGAAGATGTATGCTATATGAATAAGAAACATTCTGAAATTATTTCTTTCTAACTCGTGACATAACACGTGTTCAAGGTGCCATTATTTACCCGACCATTTATATAAATGTTAGTTTTTTATCGTAATGAATGATTTAATTGACTACTCTTATTCCAAAAGGTATTATAAAGTCCAGAACCTGTGTCCTCACGCTAACGCGAATTGCGACTACTATGTGAATTACAATACAACCTCACTTTTTCAGAAAGTATATGTAAATTCTCTGTTCTACACGTTGTCAGATGTGAGTAATCACATCTCAATTAATTTGTCAATCGACCATGTATGAATGAAATGAAATGAATGTAAGAACGCAAGGTAATCATAACATCCTCTTCCATAGGATGTCTAACTATAAACATATAAACATTATTCAATGTCAACCTTTATCATTAATCTTATGTACTTCAGTTTGATATAAAATGATCATCGACGGATGAAATAAAAGCAGTTGTGATCTGAATTGAGATCAACTCCAAACCAAATGTCCTGACCCCATTATTATGCCCATAATAATAGCCCAGACCAAATAACCCTTTCTGGTGGAGGATGCTTTTTAAGATCCTACCCATATCTCTCTCACAATTAGCCCAAGCACCCATACCGAAATAAACCGACATGAAAACCGACCTTACCACAAACGAGCCCTAACCTAAAAAATCCGTATGGAGTCATATGGACGATAAAAAACGCTCATCAAAACGCAAGAAAAAACTCCCACCCGATTTTGGAGTCACCATTTTAGAAGAAGAACGTATAAAAAAGAGAAAAGACGCCAAAAAAGCCCGTGAAGAAAAAAACCTATCCGATTCCCTAAGAAACTTATCAATCTCCTCAGATCCACCCAAGCTCGATACATCCGGAGAAGACGACGTTTTCGAAGATACAAAGCCAGGACCGGCCCTATAAGATTTTGAAATCCCTGAGAATCCCAACGACGATTCAGACGATTCAGAACCCGACGATTTAGACGACGACGATTCAGATTCAGACGAACCAGAAGAAGAAAATATAATGTCTTCTAAAAAACCCATGTACGACGAACCGCTCTCGAAACGTAAACTACAAAGGCACTTGGAAGAATATGAACAATGGGCAAAAATAGCCAAAATAGACGATGCTACAACCAAGTCTACCCTACAATCTACGTTCAAAAATGACGTAGCTGAAGATTTCCTATATAATAATGAAGCTTTCGTTATTGACAATGCCAACAAATACGCAGACCTCAAAAAATACTTCCTTGACAATTGCCCCATGGAAACTGAAAATACTGACCTGGATTTACCCATTCTATTAAGCAAACGACAAAAACCTGACGAATTGGGATCTATTTTTCTGAACAAACTAAGAGCTGGCTATGGAGCCAACTGGGCAAAATACCCGGAACAAGAAATAATCAAATGCACTATTGGTCAACTTTCAGACACCAATAAAAATTACATACTTGCACAAGGAAAATTGCCCCAAACATTCAAAGAACTTATGGACAAAATACGTTTCTTGGAAACCAGCACTACCAATTTCCCAGAATTCGCAATCAAGCAAGAAGTTGTCAATTACGCAAATTCCAGCAATTCCCTCCAAAATGACGCCATGTTTCAAATGATGAAATCCATGAACGAAAAATTCGAAAAATTGAACACAAACAACTACAAAGGTTCGAACAATGGCCACCAGAGAAACAACAATTACAATCAAAACTACAGAGGTAACGGAAATCACAGAGGCCATAACAATCAAAGAAACAACGGACGTTCTTACAATCAAAACCAATTCAGCGGCATTTGCTACTACTGCAACAGACGAGGGCACAAAGAACCTGATTGTCGCACTAAACAAAGAGACCAAGGCACCAACAACAATCAAAACAACAATTACAGGAGCAACAACTACAACAACAATAGAGGCCAAAATCGCAACAGAGGCCAAGGTCAACAACAACAACGCACATATGCCCAAGCAGCCAGAGGGGAACAACAAAATAATTACCCTCAAGCCAATTACGTCCAGGAATATTACAACACGAACCAGGGAATCTTCCCCGGGCGGGAAGAATAAACCCGCCCTTTACCAAAAACATAGCCTATTTCGCAAAAATCGCACACAATCCGGTACCACCAATAGAAGTACCCGGACTTATTCAAAACAGACATGTTACGTTCACAATCGATACTGGAGCCTCAATATCAATTATACACAGCAGATTTGCTAGAAACTTGGAAATACAAAACAATGAATACCACTTAACCGGAATAAGCAGAGATACAGTCCCAAATGAAGGAAGCGCAGTGATCCCACTACAAATTGGTCACCTACAGACCACACATCCGTTTATAATTATACATGATGCACCCGTGAATATTTTAATAGGCAGAGACTTTTTGAAGAAATACAACATTTCCATTGATAATACTACTGACAGAATCTACAGCAAATTAACCGGATCACTATATTCAATCGCTGGCTCAACCAATACAAACAGAATATTATACGTCAAGGCTAAAGAGGACACAAATATTATACGTGCGAAAAAAACTACTCGAATCGAACCCAGAACCCAAGTTTTAGTCCCTATCAAATCAATTACACTGAAAAAGAAACAAGAAGCTATCGTACCTTCTAACCTGAGATTATATACAAAAAATAAATTACTGCTGCCGAATACGTTGATTAATGCCAAAACAGACGCTGTCCTAATTACGAATCCCACAAATGAAGTTAAATACATAAATAAAGGCACGCCAATGGGAAAGATTGAGATTCTTGATAATCCAATCATACACAAACAAAAAGAAACTGTCCTACACGCCGCTGTGCACACCGAAAATAAACAATTTAAAGTGAACCCTGAAATCAAACCCGCTGACCACAAAAAATTAATGGATCTTTTACGAAAATATGATGACGCATTCAGCTGGGACGGCAAACCTGGACGACTTGATAAATTCAAATTCAATATTAATACCGGAGACCACCCTCCAATACGAGACAGAAATTTTCCCAAACCCGAAATTGAGCTACAAATAATTGATGACGCAGTAACACAAATGCTAAAAGATGATATAATCGAACCTTCTAACTCCCCATGGTGCAGCCGCGTACTCGTAGCACCCAAAAAAGATGGCAAAGGTGGAAAAACAGGCAAGAGATTTTGTCTTGACCTCACATCACACAATTCAATAACCCGAAAAGATGCTTACGGACTCCCAAGAATAGACGAAATACTGAATCAATTAAAGAACGCCAAATACTTCTCTACAATGGATTTGGCTTCAGGATTTTGGAATGTTCAAATTGACGAAAAAGACAAAGAAAAAACCGCATTTATGACCAGACAAGGACTCTGGCAATTCAAAGTTTTAGCCTACGGACTCACAAATGCTCCGCCACATTTTTCCTGAATGATGCACATCATTCTAAGCGGTCTACAACCTGAAACTGCTCTATGCTACGTTGATGACATTATCGTCTACTCAGAAACTATCGACGAACATTTCACCAAACTGGAAAAAGTTTTATCAAGATTAAGGCAAGAACAATTGAAACTACAGCCCAAAAAATGCAAGTTTTTATACACTGAAGCAAAAATATTTGGATTTATCGTAAACCAACTTGGAGTGACCACAGACCCTGAACTAACCAATGCAATCTCAAAAATGGAACGACCAAATACAAAGAAAAAAGTCCAGAAAATACTAGGAATGTTCTCCTATTACAGAAAATTCATATTCCAATATAGCAAAATTGCTGCCCCATTACAAAAGTTAATACCATTAGAAGCAAAATTTCATTGGGGACCTGAACAAGAAGAAAGTTTCAACACACTGAAGGAAGCTCTAACCAAAGCTCCCATACTTGCAATTTTTGACTTCACAAAAGAATCAATACTAAAAACCGACGCATCAACATTTGGAATTGGATCGGCTCTGACTCAAATACACGGAAGAATCGAACGACCAGTCGCCTATATTAGCCGAACATTAACTAAACCTGAACAAAAATGGACTACAACCGAACAAGAACTATTAGCAATCACTTGGTCACTCAAAAAATTCAGACCTTTCCTATACGGAATCCCATTCACAGTTCACACTGATCATCATGCCCTTTGTTGGATTCTAAGATCTAAGAAACAAGAAATATCACCAAAATTAACAAGAATGGCTCAATTCCTATCCGAATTTAATATCAAAGCAATTTGTCATGTTAACGGAAAGAAACACGTACTAGCTGACTGTCTATCAAGATTCCCACTAGAAGTTACCAGCCATGAAAACGAATTATCAATTTACGCTATCGCAACATGCAACATGTACAATGAACAACAAATGGACCCAATTATTAAAGATATCATAAATAAAATCCAAAACGGCAACTACAGAGCTTGCAGAAAGTTCAATATTTTCAACAATATATTATATCGCAACGCTGGAATCAAATCAAAAATCGTAATACCCGTTCAAATGCAACAAACCATTTTACAAGAATGCCATGACAACCCATTATCCGGACATTTAGGTTATACAAAAACCCTAAACCGTATCAAAAATCGATACTTTTGGAAATCAATGAACAAAGACATTCACACATATGTTCAAACTTGCCAAAAATGCCAACAGAGGAAAGTACCAAGAACACTGCAACAAGGAAAAATGCAATTTATTCCCATACCCACACAACCGTTCGAACATATACAAATAGACGTGTTGGGACCATTCAAGAAATCAAGCAAACAAAACAGATACGTAATCACCGCCATAGATTATTTTTCAAAATGGATCGAAATTCAAGCTGTACGAGAATCAACTACAGAATCAGCTGCAAAATTTTTAATTGAAAAAATTATTTGTCAACATGGATGCCCACGCATTATTCAAACCGACCGAGGAACCACCTACACAAGTGAACTACACCAAAAACTTACTGAAATGCTCGGAATCACCCATAAAATAAGTACAGCTTATCACCCTGAAAGTCAAGGACTAGTTGAAAGAAGTCATTCAACCCTAACCGATTCAATTGCAATGTACATTAACAACAATCAATCAGATTGGGATACAAAATTACATCATATTACGTTCAGTCTAAATACATCAGTACAGAAAACAACCCGATTCACACCATTTTTCCTATTACATGGAATGGAAGCTACCCTTCCCTTGGAATCTACATTACCCATACACACTGGTAATATTACAACTGACCGAATCGCTGAAAATATTAAAAATGCCCGATCACAAGCAAAAAACAACATGGAAGAAGCTCAGAAAAAATACGCTTCGTATTACGACAAAAAACGACGTGATACAACATACACAATTGGACAACAAGTCTTACTACGAAAATTCCCACAAGAAACCGGAAAATCTAAAAAACTATTCCAGAAATATTTTGGACCCTATACCATCATAAGAAAAATTAGCCCAGTTAATTTTGAAATATCTACCACAATAAATGACAAAATCGTCACGGACATCGTTCACATTGAGAGACTTAAACCATATTATTTACGAACGAGCACGGAATTCATGACTCCGACTCCTACCCTAAATAAAACCAAAATGAACGAAAATCAATATGGAATAGACCGAGAACCCACATCTCAACCAGTATCTACACTACCTAAGCCCCAAGGTCACAAATACGACCTACGACCGAAATCTGGAATCAACTATAAGAAATAACTACTACTACTACTGGAACTTTTGGACCTGTCAGGACACGGAGTAAAGTGCACTAAAACACTCATTCCTCACATGCCCATCACATAAGTTCACATAAAAATTCAATTTTACTTTAAAAAACCCATAATTTTATAATCATGAATCAAATATTTTAAATAATAACGGATTTTAAATAATATTGCATTCTGATGCATATTTTACTTACACATAGATGTTTCCAAATAATAGTATAAATATTGAATTCCTTTTCAATCTCATCATGGATGTTTTACTCGAATTTCAATCTAGAACACTTATTTTAACGAATTTTAAATTAAAAACTTGAGAATTAATGAATTAGAACAAAAGAATTGAATTTCCGCTTGGATTTATGTTTCCCACATATTCCCTCCCTACAATGGAATATTAACATGGAACACCTTTAACTTTCATCTCAACTCGCCTCAAATGGATCAACGCAAAACTCATCTTTACAATTTTCATCACGCAATAGTATAGAATACGTAATACACATTTTAATATTTTATTTTTTTGTTAAATTAATCGAAACAAGTCAGAGCTTGTTCTTTCTTAAAAGGAGGTGTGTCAGATGTGAGTAATCACATCTCAATTAATTTGTCAATCGACCATGTATGAATGAAATGAAATGAATGTAAGAAC
>JAQGCB010001954.1:0-12777 GCA_034698835.1 Protaphorura tricampata
CTTTGACAAAAAAATGTTTTCGGACTCATCATTTGGATGGCCCAAGGTACCCAAAAAGTTTGGTCCGGTTCCTGAACACACTGAACACCTAAATATGTTACCTTGTAAGTTATACTATTATTTTTCTACAAGCACCCTTGTGTGACGAAATAATTAGGACTCAAATCTTACCAGTTCTAATTGTAGTAAAGCTGTGATGGCCATGGCTAAAACGATATACGTCTTCATTTCTTCTCCAGTATCTCCAGTGGACTAGGGAATTAGAATTAGTTAATATTTGTACCAATTTGTACTTAACGCAATATTATCATTTACATGTAAATACTTACTGATTTTCAAGAGTTTTAATTCTACTGGTTTCAATTGAATCTCAAACTCGACTGGAGTCAGGATGTTATTATTGAATGAAGAAATGAAATCGGGAGCTCACTTGATGTTTACTTTTTTTACTTGACCCAAATTGAAGAATTAATTCTAAATGTGCATTCATAAGGTGAATTTGACTGGATTTGGAGAGGGGAATTTCATTGTCTCGGATCACTCAACTTTATGCGCAGAATGTTTTAATGTTGTTTCATAGCTTTATGATGGAAAGAATTTGCAATAATTTATTGTAGAGTCTGGAGTGTATGAGTAGTAACTCCAATACTAATAGAATTTTGAAGGAATGAGTATTCTTTAGGTCTTGGGTTTTTAATGAAATGTCAAGCGTGCATTAGAAATGTTGCATGAATTAGAAAATAAAACTAAACAACATGAAAATCGATGAACGGGAAAGGGGTGGGGTTGTCCGAATGTATAAAAATAAAAATTTGGAAATAGAATTTTCGAATATAAGATTTCGTTTGTAAAAAAATGAATTTTGAACCAAATAAAAATAATGTTCCTGATTAGTTTCGGACGGAGGGGAGGGCAAAACTGGTTGTCCAGAAGAGAAAGTCGGATGCTTAAAGAGAAATGATTAAATTCAGGCGTGTTGATTTTTTTTTGTATTTTTCGTATGTCCAGATATTCAATTTCTTAATTAGTTTTTTTGTTGACACAGGAGGAAGCTCGGACCAAGGAGTATGATTTACTGAATGAGGTCAATCGACTCAAGACGGAGATTGCGACAGTAAAACTCAATAATCTTCCTCCAAAACCTGACAATTCGTGTCAACTCATTAAAAAAGAAGAATTGAATCATCTCAAGGCGGAATTGAATTCAAAGTCTCAACAAGTGGTTGAATTACACCGTGAAATTACTCGACTCAAACTTGAGGTATGTAACAAGATCCTTTCCATTTCGTTTACTTTCGTCGACTCAATTTTTCAAAGCAAGGCAAGGATGCATGCGATTTAATTCGATTTCGGAACCTCATTTGCATTTGAAGATGTGGAATGAAATTAAAAGAAATTGATTTTGAACTTTTTCGTTAGAAGAATCGAGAAAGACTGGATTTATTCAAGTAATTGGACAGTAGTCTAAGATTTCCAATTAGGAAGACGATAGCCCTGCTGAACGATTATTTGCTTTTCTTAATTCCAATTTATTTCTTGTTTACATTTCTTTTCTAGAGATTTTCTATTACAGCTTGAAGTTTTTTCAGAGAATCTTTTATGCTCCAATTTTTGACTGGATTAGACTTTTTTTGTCCCATTTAATTGAATAAATTACGTCATCAAATCCCTCACGTAAACGGATAATTTCGACTTAACTAAAACGGCCAAGTCAATAATGCCGACTGGGAACTTTTACTTAACTGTACTCCAGCCCATTCCTTTGAATCGATCAATATTCAGAGGTCATATATTAGTTTTGTCAAATCGATTATCCTGTAACTGGTAATAATTGGATTACCCAAAATGCGATGTTTAGGATTCAATCAAATAACCTACGGAGGAAACGACATTCAATGAATTCGTTCCATTTTTCAACATAAAGAATTCTACGTTTTTCTGTGCTGTATTTCTGATTATCTTAAATTATGGTTTGACTTAAATATATAAAACTTTAAACATTCCAGGTTAATCGTCCAAAAAGTGCTGGTAGTGTGAAGCTCCCGAAGCAGAACAGCATTGCAGTCATGTCTCAAGAAAAAGAGAAAGAGTACCAGAAAAATATTCGTGGTCTACAGAAGCAAGTTCGAACGCTTCAAAAAATCATGTACCACAAGGATCCATCTGCGGGTATGGCGTCATCCATGACTTCTGATTTGCTAAAATTTGGAAGCACTGACAAGGGACTGGACTTTATTCCTCCAGAAGACGTCATAGACAAAAATCAACAGCTGCATGTTGTGGAAAATAGAGTTTTTGAACTTGAGAACGAGTTGGCCAAAGCGGACTCTGCATCCAATGAAAAGCTTAAAGAGTTTCAAATGAAGTTCACCAATTTGAGAGTAAATTTTGACACATTCTTATAACTAGAAAACATTTTTCTTTTGTAATAATTTCTAGCATTCCTATATTCGTTTGCCTTTTTAGAGTAAATACGATGACAGAATAACCGATTTGGAGAGAAGACTTGCTGAAAGTGAAAATAGAACGAAAGCTCCAGAACTTTTACTCCTCCAGGAATCAAATTCAAAATACGAAAGATCTCAGGCCGAAATTGCCCAACTTAAGCTGGAAATAAGTAAATACAAGAGAGAAATGGAAATCGCCGCTAAAAGTAATGCAGTCAGTTCATCCGTTCAAGCCAATGCCAATGCTAAACAGGACGCCGGTACACTAAGCTTGGCCATAAAATCATTCAAGATCGAGTTGGGTGAAAAGGATAAGGAATTGATTCGAACTAGGAAGGAAGTTGCGGATTTGAGAAAGACAAACCTTCATTTGAAGAGGGAGAGAGAAAAATATCTCACGTCAACTAATACAAACACAGCCCTCTTGAGTAGGTCATCTGTTATGAATCGTGCTAAATCAGATTTAGTACCTTCAACGGCGGCGCCAAAGAACACTGTGAACCAAGGGCGGAGAGCTAGCGAAATGCCCAAAAGTAAGTTTCGGTACATGTGGTACAGATATAGCGTGGGATCTTGACATTTTATGGAATTTTTATGGAATGACAGATTATTTTTCTGGACACCCAATTGGCAAGAATGGGGTGAAATTAATTGTTATGAACAACCCTGTATTATATTCTGAAATGTGTTTTATCCAGACGTTTCCAAATGGAAATTATGATTTCTGCGTTGGACTTCAACCTCCATTCTGGATCTCATTGTATTTTAAATAATTTATGAAAGTAAATATTTTTTTATTGAATGTAGAACCAAATTCTGCTGGTTCCGTCCCAAAGGTGGATTCCAGTACAATTCAGATGTTACAAGCAACGCTGGATTCTGAGCGCTCTGAATTTGAAGAAATAATAAATAAGAAAAATTCTCTCATAGAGGAGCGGGAGAAAGTGGTAACTACATTTTCAACTTTGGTTTATTGGTTTTTTATTTTACGGCCCTGTAAATAATTAATCTTTATATTTTACTTTCTTTTGTTTTGTTCAGATTTCCGAACTAAGGCATAAAATTCGATCAGTTGAAGTCCCAAGAGTAGACTCAAGAGATTCTGATACGGGTCATGTACTTTTGGAGGAACTCAGATCTCGTGTGTCAACTCAAAATCAAGTGATTGAGACTTTAAAAAATCACATAAATTCTAATAGAATTGCCACACAAAATGAAATTACGTCAGTCAAGAATGAAAATGGGATGTTGGAATTTCGTATTCGTGAGCTGACCCAGCAATTAACTCTGGCAAAGACGCTGAGTAAACCTGTGAGTTAATTTAATATTTTATTTCGTTTTTTAACAGTAGATGTCACGAACTTCAAAAGATTCATCAAATAAAAAAATTGCAATATCTTTCAACATACTTGCTTGGTTGGGAAACGCTTCAAAATTTCTAGCAGCGAATTATTTAATGAGGGAATATTTGTTACAGGAAAATGAGATTCTCGCAGAACTCTCAGAAAAAGTTGACAACCTCAACTCACGCTACCAATACCGTGAGAAACAATTAGATTTACTTCTCAAAGTCGCATCTAAAGGTAGTAGACCATACACGGCTAGTCTAGTGAATGGGTTCGTTCTTGGAAATGTACCTTTGGAGCCAGACATGGGACTTTTATCACCAACCACATCAATGCATTTACTTACTGATCCTACCGATAATAATGATATTTAATTTTTTGACTAACGTCCTGAGTTCCTCTTCGTATTGTGTATCCTCAATTGTGTTCGATTCGTGGTTGTATTTTTTACCTTTTTTTTACTTTTAATCGTGAATTTAATTAAATCAGGGACCAATCTATTTCTACACTATTATCATCACCAGTGAATTTTGCTAGAATAAGTGCACGCACAAAACATTCATGTTAAGATTTTGTAATTTTTTAAGCACAATAAAGCTAACGATCTGTTTTACTATTACCGTGGCATAAATACTGTTCGTTTAATTTGATCTAGTCTTTTCGTGATAGTTTGATTTTTTGTTGCCCTAATCCGAGCGGAGATTTTTTTCGACTATGAATCAGTAAACAGAAATTAAGTTCAGTTTTTGCATAGAAATAAAATTAAAACCACATAATTTGATGCTCGTACACAGAAAATACGGATTTAATTTTGCAACATTAAGATTACACTTTCTATAGAATTGAGACTTGAAACTACTGTCCACAGTTTTATGGGCTAATCCCGTTCTACTGAAATGAAATAATTGGAATATGTTGAGACAATTGTTAAAATTCTTGGTGGCTGTGTTTATCAAGAGTAAACAATAGAGCCTTACCATGAAGAACATTGAATTAATCAATAGCAAGCTTGACATTGTTGCGCTGGAAGTGCATGAGGAGTAGAGCTGCTCCGCCGAATATGGCACTCGTAAGTTGATTCCAATAAAAAGTTGAGTCTTCGCTCTTGCCGGAAATATCCTGAAATTAAAAATAGAATTCAAATTTTATAAGCGAATTCAGTGTACGTGTAAGAGGTGTTCATCCTATATTTTGTTAAGGGAAAAATTTGGTCGCGCCAGATTATGTGTATTCAGACAATTCAGATTTGGTAATTGTAAAGCATTTAGAATCGATTCTCAAAATTACTGATAGAATTGGCTTTATTTTTATGCCCATTTTAGTAAAACGCTTACCAGTTCAAAGTTGGAATTTCTTGATGCCGGGAAATTCTCCATCCTGGAGAATGTAGTTTTATCGGACTGGATGTTGTTCCGTATTTCGTCAACGACTCCTCGGACTTCATCGCTTGTAATAACTCTTCGATTCTGTTCTCCAACTCGTGTCTCTCGAATGGTTCGTCTGCTGTCGTCACGAACGCGGTCTTCTCTGACAACTCGACGCGATGCATCTCGCACTCGATTTTCATCTTGACCGGCGACTCGAATTTTGTCGGACAAAATTCTCCTGGTGTCCTCAAGTCCATTATTTCGATTCTCACGAACAAATCTTCGGGATTCGTCTCTGACTTCGGGGTTGAGTCTGCTCTCTCTAACAATTCGACGGGAGACTCTTGCACGTTCTGATGAAACATCCCTAGTGAGTTTTCGATCTTCACCCCGAACACTGGAAGTCTCACGGATTTCTCGTTGCACGCGATTTTCACGAACAAGTTGTCGCGTCTCGCTTCGGTCTCGAATATTATCGATGGCACGATTTCTTGAAACTTGTCCAACGACACGTCGAGTTTCGTCACGAACTCGATCTTCAGATACTCGGGTTCGCATTTCAGACCTGACCCGGGAGTTATCTGGAGAAATTCTTCGGGTATCATCTCGAACTCGATCTTCAGATACTCGGGTTCGCATTTCGGACCTGACTCGGGAATTATCGGGAGAAATTCTTCGGGTATCATCTCGAACTCGATCTTCAGCAACACGGGTTCGCATTTCGGACCTGACCCGGGAATTTTCCCGTGTATCGGCACGAACTCGATCTTCAGATACTCGAGTTCGCATTTCATCTCGAACTCGTGAGTTTTCTGTAGAAGCTCTTCGGGTATCGGCACGAACTCGATCTTCTCGAACAAGCCGTCGGGTTTCTTCACGAGCACGGACGGTGTCTCGGACTGCGGTTCGGGAATCGACAAGGCGGTTTTGGTCTTCAACAACCGTTCTTCGCATTTCGTTTCGTGCTTCACGCACAAGTCTTCCAGAGTCTCGAGAATTAGTACGGGAATTTTCGATTCTAGCTTGACGCGAAGCATCTCGAACGCCCTCTGGAGAAATTCGACGTGTTTCGTCACGGACTCGAACATCCCTGACCAATCTTCGTGATTCATCTCGTCCTCTAGAAACTTCTGGAGAAACTCGTCTGGTATTTTCTCGTTCTTCACGAACTAATCGCCGTGTTTCTGGTTGAATTCTGGTTTCGGTGAGGGTACGATCTTGGGTAAGTTTTCTCGAATTTTCTTGACGGGTGTTTCGAGTTTCAGGAGAAATTCGTCTTGTTTCTTGACGAACACGACTGTCTCGTTCAGAGGTGATTCTTGGAAGATCTTCACGAACAATTCGTCGAGTCATACGACTATCTCGTTCTGAGACTCGATTGGTCTCGGGGAGAATATTTCGGGTCTCTTGACGAAATCGCTCTGCATTCCGTGTCATCCCAATATTTTCTCTACTATCTCTACTTCGGACTTCATTGTCTCGAACTAGGAATGTTCGTCTTGTCTGTTCATTTGGTAATGATCGGACGCGGTAATCTTCTTTTGAAAGTTGTCGAATTTCGTCTCTGATTTCTGAGGTTCTGAAAGAATTTTGGTCGAAACGAACCCTCCGGTCGTCTAAGACTTCTGATCTTGCAAAGCTTCTACTTTGATTTAAAATCGTTGCCAAACTCACCAATGTGAAGGCCAGTAAAGAAAATGTCTTCATTTCAACCAAAAGAAAATTATTTGACAAAATACTCTTCTTGGCCGAGTTAAAATTCGAATTTCGTAAATGACTTTTTATGAGTTAAGAAATTTTAAATTGATTCTGGTTTCCTGATGATTTTTTTTTAAATTGCAATACTGAAAATTGGGATTTTTGAAAGTTTAGTTCTTGCAGGTTTGAAAATTAAGGTTTCTAAGCGTTGGCCAGAGTTTGGAAAGTGAATTCTCTGGAGAGACCCGGGGTCTTTTTATACTGAAATTTTGGAGCGTGTGACTGCGACGCAATTTAGCTTCGACGAGCGCCTGAATATGCATGGAAATTTTGGAAAGTGCAAAGAGTCGAACTTATCCAAATTGGATCATGAAAATGAATTGAGATCATGTGGGCGGTAAATGGATGGTTAATACAGCCTTCAAAATAGGCTTAAATTGGAAAATAGTTGAACCAAGTGTGAAATTTCATTGAGAAATTGAAAATGAGGTAAGCCAACCGTCTTATCAGAGAACGCCATGCAGCCTCACCCTTCTTTCTCTTGCGGGTGTCCAAGACTCTACTCAACGATGTCGGACTTTTTGAATCGGTTACATTTTTCATGGACATGTTTATCCTTTTACTTTGTCACCCCACTAAGACCGTTTGCTTCATTGGACTTGCGTCATTTTAACCAAGTCCGTGCGTCATTCCCTCTATTTTTAGAATAAATGGAGTTGAAATTGAGTTAAAAATTTATGAGGGTTCTTGAAAATGGTGTACTAGGGAATTTCTAGAAGGTTTTGTCAATGAATCTGAAACCGACTAATTGTTTTCTGGTGCACAACAAAGCAGTAATGCGACGGACACGTCTAGGTGTAATTACAATAGAAAGTCAGCATGAGTTCATGATTCTCCCAAGAATACATGCTAAGTTTTTAAAGATTTTACTAGCGATTCTGGGTGGCACTTGGTAAAATTATGATGACTCAGGATAGTTGTGATGAATAACAGTCTTGTAGTTTTTCAAAAATAAAAATCATCGAAAAGTCAACCGCGGAGAAAGTGGCTTTCCCTCATGTAGTTCAAATTACGGTGAAAGTGAAACTTTCACTTTACAAGAAAAATTGCCAAATCGCACCTCACATTCATATGTTTGTTTTTCGACGAGGTTCACAGCATTTACACGTAATTCAGAACTTGAACTTGAAGGTAACAACACAATACCGAACGAGGGATATTTGGTATTACAATGAAAAAATAACAAAACTCAAAATATTTCCCAACTCCAAAAAAGTTTATTTTATTTCTGTATACTTTTGGAAATATTTTAACAGTACAGACGACAGCACGATACAAGGGAACTCACATTTGAACGCTACTAACGATGAACTAAACAAATATATGTTGACTCATTACATTAATTAATGACGACTACTTTTAAACTAAAAATTCTAGGCCATTCAAGAAATCGATTTTTCACTAAAACTACTTGTATATTGATTGCGCTTTTCTCCAGCTGACGAGGAATATTCGTACCATGGAATTTGATACGAACGTGAAATGACTATATTCTTCATGTATTCAAATACACTACTGCACTTTTATGCTGCATTTAAGAACTAAGTAGTATCTAAATTGGAATGTATTTAGGAGAAAGTAGATCATGAATCTTCTTATCCAGCGACTTTTCCAGTGGCCGGTCCCTTTGTTTCTTTCTCCAACTGCTTTCCCAAGTATTCCCTACAAACAAAAAAACGATTGTATTTTTAATAGGAATTGATTTCATTGGAAGAGTGGATAAAATATTTGAAACTGAAACGGTATTTACCAGTTATGAACCATTAGCTTCTGGACACACAGGAGGGCCTCGTATCTCACATTAGGCTCTTCATGCACAAGTAGACCCATCACGACTGTTTTGCCTCCAAGTTGTTCAATTACACTAGGAATTAAAATGTCATTTGAATTAATACTGTATGCATTTCGAAATTTTTAAATATCGAAGTTAATTTTATGATGCTTACGTTTTCCCCCTTGGGTAATGACGGACAAATTCTCCTATGTCGTAAGCGGCAACGCTAAGAACCAAAGGATCCTTGCTAGTTTCCAAGAGAGTTATGAGGATTTTTAGCAATTCATAATTTTTATCCGTGAGTTTTTGGGCATTCTCTCTCCAAAATTTCTCTGACTTATGAACTGGTGACCATTCTAGTCGTCCAGATTTAATCTCTGAAGTGTACTCATCAAATGAACTCAAGTCCAAGATAGACTCTTGCAATTTCTCAATCAGGTACTTGATATCTGCCTCAATATCTTCATCCTCAAATTTCCTTTGTTGAAGCAAATCTAAATGCTTCAAAACTCTAGCTTGAACCATTGCAACGCAATGTTCTTTGCAAATTTGTGGTTCTTCGGGTTTCTCAATGAGATTTCGCAGAACTGCAACAACGATCCGGGTAACTTTCTCCTTCACTGTGTCACTCAAAATATCGGCCAGAATGACGATTACATTGAATCTGGACAAAAAGACAATCACCAAATCCATTTAGATCAAGACGAAAGAACTTCAACTCTTGATTAAGCGCATGCATTATTTATGTACTCACTTGTTCATTTTCTCGGCCAGAGTTGGATTGAATGTGAGTACCCAAATACAAAATGTGAGTTGGTATTGAATCTGGAAATTATGACGTCCGGAGAGAACAGAAATGAGTGTTGAGATTCCATCGACAGCAACAAAGGCGAAACGGTATTCGTCAACTCTGAGCATCATTTGGAGACAACGTCCAACGGATTGAATGTATTCTTGTTCCTGTAATTCAAACGTTGGGAATATAGTTACGTATAGAATATTCGTCAAACTCAAACTATTTTAATTTCGTTCTTCATTCTATTTCATTTTAATAAACCATGATCGTACATAAAATGGCGTAATCCCTTATCTTGAATCAATATTATGCTATTTCGTATTTCACAAGACTAATACCAAGTCAATTATGATCATTCGATAAGACAGAAATTATAACAGTGCTAGATATAATCCCTAATATGTCAGCTATCAGATTTGAATACGTTTTCAAATTTCAAAGTACTAAGATATTTCACTTGGCCGGACACATCCGAAAATAATTACAGAATATAATTACAGATCCCCGATAACACAAGATTTCTAAATTGCGAAAACATAATAGCTGTCTAATACCAAGATTATTATGTGCAACTTGTACGAATGGTTCATTCAATTCCATCAAAGTGAACCAACTCTGACTTAACTTTAGTTGGGAACCAGACCTAGAATAAAGTTTGACATTTTGTAAAATTCGACATTAAAAATGATTTCAGAAATTTGTTTAAAACATTTTCGATATTCTATTAAGTACGCACATTTTGTTGGAGCCATTCCATACGGTTGGGATGAAACTAAAGGGATCGTGTGTCGTCCTAAAGAAACTTACAAAATTTATACATGGGTGGTTATCGCACTAGTTATGTGGATTATTGAATTTTATTTCATATTTTCTTTTGCATACTTATTGGAAGATTCAAACACTACGTTTCGGCAGATTATACAACATGTGTTATACATTATTGCCTTACTGGTTCCATGTTTCGGAAATCTTTTGGCTTTCTATAAAGGTGACCAAATGGTAGTTTTGGCCAATTTTTTCATTGTCTACTTCAAAGGAATTGAGCGTAAGTAGTCAATTGTACTTCTTGCATTAATTTTGATGGAGTTAACCGGTGTCGGAAGTTATACCGTAATTAATTTATACTAAAAAAATACTCTGAGGCTCTAATTTTTTTCAGGTTGCTACAAAAATCCGGGTTTAACAACATGGCTGAATGGTTGTGAAACATTTACCCAGTTTGCGTCGGTCACAATGCTTGCTCAACCATTCCTTCTTGCAATAGCTTACCGACTTGATGTCCCCGTTTGGGCTTTAATGATTCAACGATTATTTATGAAGGATTGGAGGGGAATTTTGTGCTCCATACTAATCGAGATTTCTCACTTTTGGTTGCTAATTGTTGGTTGGGGCCAAGTCTTCGTGTGGTTAACAACAAGTACTGTGTACGCATTCAGCTTCTTATTCATTTTACAAGAAATGAGGTGAGAACTAAATATTCGGTCTAATCTGATATGAAAGTTTCGTATAGGACAGTGGTAAAATTGAATCGCACCAAAAATTGCCAGAATAGATAATACAAGCTGAATACATGCTGTATTCATCGTATATCAGAATGTATTCCTGGAGAATAACCCAAGATATGAATCCCTGATTTGAAATTTTAACTCGGACTTCTCTATGAATATTCTATCTTATTTGAACTATTTAGAACTGATGGATCTAATTACTCCACAATCGAAGAGTTTCGTCAACCATCAGTGTCAATCTACACATATAGATGTTTACAAATCCAAATCAATGTATTGAATCATTATCTTGGAGACATTGTCATTGTGATTATGCTTGAATTGGTCCTGTATTTTGCAACTACAATTTCCGCCTTGCTTATATGCCTTCACACTTCTTTGCCATGGCCTACAATTCCAATCTTAATTCTATTGGTGATAGTGAGTTTAACATTTCTTCTTCAGACTCACATCAAGCTGGGTAGCTTATACGAGCGTTCAAAACAACTTTTGAATTCATGGAAGTGTAACCTCCGGATTCAAGGAAATGATAGAAAATTAATGGCTAGATACGTTAGGTCATGTAGAGTAATGAGAATCGTTTATGGAGATCTAGGATGTTTTCGGAAGGCAGGAACTTTGAAGGTATTAAGAAGAGTGATTTACTACACAACGAAATTGTTACTACTTTCAGAATCGCACTGAATAAAAAATTTATAGAATTAATAAAACTCAAAATATCAAGGTAATTTTTTGAAGTCGGCATAATAAAAAAATGGACTAATGTGCTGTCGTCTTTTATAGAAAACTTATTTTAGGAAGCCCCTTTTGCATAAATCAATTCGTGTTATCTCAAAATTTGTTCTCTATGGAATGATATTTACCGGGCGTAAATTACTTATCAAAAAATATGTGGGGATATTTTCTACGTGTGTTCGAGACCCTGTGTATACGATATACGTTTGCAATTATTTATCTCCGGAATCTTATGAATATTACATGATAACTTTTCTGAGGGGTATCCAGGATAAAAGTAATGTGTCAATTTTCATGCTTTCTGGTTGTGCAAGTTTCACTCTAAAGTTGAAGCATGGAACTATGCTATGATTACATCTCGATTTTGACAAATAAAATTGGAATAATTTGATGTCTCGAATCGAGAGTTAAGAGCCAAAAATAACATTTCTTGCGCAAATATATACCTTGAGGTTGTCTCAAGGCTACTGCAGTTATTTCCTAATAGCCAAGCTAAAATATGATTAGCCGAATATGTTTGGATTTTTTAATTTTGTCCATAAAATATTGTCACATTTTAAATGTAATACCCTACAATTGGGACACAAATAAAAATGTACTAGTAGCTTCAACCCGACCTCGTGTCATTTTATGGTATCTTGTTGCAGCTGGGATTTGGTTTCATCAAATTTTTGTGATTATTACATTTTATCAGACATTCTCAATCCCTGGTTTCAAGATTCAGGACAGTATTTATCATTTTTCATGTTTCTTTGGTCTTGCCATACCTTGTATGCTACAAGTCACGGCTGTGCATAAAACTGAGGATATTCTAACTACAATTAACCAATTTATTCTTTGTTTCCGAAGACTTGAAGGTAATTCCGGGTGGGAATAATACATTTCTAATTTCTAGAGCCTTGGGAGGTCATTTGTACAATCGGTTTCCTTCAACCCATAATAATACTAATAGGATTATTGAAATTTCAGAACTCTACCTCAAGCCCGAAACAAGAGATTGGAGGATCGGTTGTGAAGATCCTGTCAAATTTTTTCCATTTGCCATT
>JAQGCB010001955.1:0-12776 GCA_034698835.1 Protaphorura tricampata
TTCCCAAGACTAATCATTATGGAGGCCAAGAGTCGTTTGATCTCTATTGTGTACTCGTGCTCTTCCCCAAGATCACGTTTACGAACTTCATATATTTGTTTGCACAGAGTCAAGGCTTCCTTCTTCCGCCCTACCATCTCAAGCGTTACCGCCACCAAATACGCAATATCCAATGTTTTCTCATGGTCCTCCCCTAAATCCCTTTTTCGAAATTTGTGAACAATTTCAAATGTTTCCAAAGCTTCAATGATTTCCCGTTTAGCTATCAGGATTACTCCAAATCGTATTAAAAAATTCAAAGTGTCCACGTGATCTTCACCATGTGCTTGTTTGTAAGCTTCAAGGATTTCTCTATGTATTTTCACACACTCTTCTTTGTTGTCAATCATAGTGGCAAGTTCTTCTTTGGCTTCAATCGTGTCCTTGTGTTCCTTCCCTAAATGTGCTTCTAAGGCTTGACAGAATTCACGACGGATTTTCACAGCTTCTTCCTTCTCTCCAAGTTTTAGTAAACATACCGAAATTGCTCTTTGAGCTTCCAGTGTGTCTTCGTCTGTTTCCCCGAGTATTGTTTTTCTTTTTGAGTAAACTTCTTTAAAAATGGTGAGAGCTTCTTGGAAAAGTTCACAGTCGACCTTTGCAGACGCTACTGCGAAATGAAGTCTTAGGACGGTTGGATCATCTTCACCCAATTCTGCCTTCCGTGCTTCGTATATTTCTTCAAAGATTGAACATGCGGCTGGGTGGTCCTCATTCTTTTCGTAGAGTGCAGCTATGGCAATTTTACATTTGAGTGTCTCTGGGTGACTCTCACCATACTTTGTCTTTTTGATGTCAAGTAATTTCTTTTGTATTGCCAATGCTTCGTCTAAATCATCATTCTGTTCCAAAAATTCTGCGAGCGTTCTCTCAGCTCCAAGTGTTTTGTCGTTCGTATCACCCAACGATATTTTGAAAGTTTGAATGGATTCCTTGCAGATTTCCATGGCTTCAGCCAGTGTGTACTCTTCTTCCCCTGCGCCGCCATTCAATTTATGGATTGTTTCAGCTGTCCCCAATTTCCCCATACCCACCATGAAATTAGCCAAAGGTTCAAATGGACTTTTGGGTGCAATTTCTACTAACTTCTTGAAAAGTTCAAGTGCTTTCTTTGAATCTCCGATCAGTCTTTCCACAATTGCGATGGAAAGCAGAGCCACTAAGCTGTCTCCATGCTCCTCCCCTAAAATCCTTATCTGATCTTTATGTAATTCTTTCAAGTATTCCAGAGTTCCGTCCACATCTTCACCTTTCCCCAAAAATGCTTTGCAAATGTTCAATTTTGTATGAAGAACCTCACGAGATTCTTCTCCGAATAATTGGCGTTGAATTCCGAGCAAGGCTTTGAATACGACGATAGCTTCTGTGTGATGACCTTGATCCATGACAATTTCTGCAACAATGTTCATTCGTTTCACAGTCTCTTGATCATCATCTCCATACAAATTTTTACAAACTCTGCAAAGAGCTTGACATGTTGTGAGTGCTTCATCTAACAATCCTGACAAGAGGAGGAGACGGGCCATCCCGGCAAGTGTCGAGATTGTGTCCTCGTGTTCTTCTCCTAGTACTAGAACACGGAGTTGAAAAATTCTTCCAAATTGGTAAAGTGCTAGTTCTAATGTCCATGACTCATTTGGTTCGAATATATCGGTGATGATATCATTTCGTAATTGTTCGGCGCTGGGATTATCATATCCAGTAGCATGGGCTAAGATTCGATGTGCTTGGATGAGTTCAGTTCTCTTGTTTGTATCTTCGGTATGTTTGTCTGTTGTTGGTTTAAGGGCAAGTTCGGCCGCTTTGATTTCCTCATCTATTTCCAATTTTTGTTTTTCTAATTTTTCGATCTCTAATTTTGTGTCTGAGTTTTGTGGGTTTTCGCCTTTTGAGTCTTCCATTTTAATGTCTTCGGTTTTCGTGTCTTCGGTTTTTGTGTCTTCGGTTTTTGTGTCTTCGGTTTTTGTGTCTTCGGTTTTCGGAGCATCCGTTTTTGTGTCTTCGGTTTTCGGAGCATCCGTTTTTGTGTCTTCGGTTTTTGACTCTTCGCTCTTTTCATCCTCTCTTTCTATGACTGCGATGATTGTATCGGTATCTTTGGCTTCAGCGTTATCTTCATCTGCAGTTTCTACTGCTTTGGTTGGAAGCGTGACAGAACCAGGTTCACTGATCTGACGTAAGAAACGTAGTGACCGTACAAGAGCTGACGGTTTCGACTCCCGATATTTAGGAGCCTTCAATTCTTCAATTTTTTTGGCGATTTCAAATTGCCTCTCATACAGTGCAATGATTGGTTTGAATTCCTCACGTCTAACGGCATCTGACTTCCTCACTTCACAAATAGCATCTTCCATGTCATTTGCAAGTTGAATCGCTCTTTCTGATGTTTCGAGAATCAGTTCATGCGTTTCGCCAAGAATTCGTTTCATGACCGGAAAGAATTCCAAGTAAATCGCAACTGCTTCGTTGTAACTTTTTTTCTGTCTCAAGATGTCGGCGATGGCGACTTTAGACCTTAACGAGAATTCATCTTCTTCTTCGCCCAGTTGTTTCTTCCTTGTTTCATACAATTTTGTGTAGAGTGTTTCGGCCTCGTCTAGTTCACCATTCCTCTGCAGATAATCTGCAAGAGATTTTTGAGCATCCTGTGTATCTCCGTGATCCTCTCCAAGAGTTTGAAATTTAGAATCATAAACTTGTCTCAACATCAGAACTGATTCCACAGGTGTATCGCTCAGGATAGCTATTTTTCTTTTGACGCTCACCGTTTCATTGTGGTCATCTCCAAGGGTTTTCTTTCGAACTGAACATATCTTCCTGTACATCCGCAGAGCTTTACTCATGTTTCCTTTCTCTTCATGCATCACAGCTAATTCACATTTGGCGGTAAAAGTTTCTATGTGATCTCGACCTAAATCATGTTTGAGTGTCTTGTATTTTGAGGTAGCGGTTTCAATACCTCCCTTGTGAGAACTTTGTACCTCGCTGTTATTGTTGTTATCATCGCTCTTAAGGTTTCGGATTGTTTCTTCAAATTTCGGCAGTTCTTCCTCAATTTTCGGCAGTTCTTCTTCAATTTTTGGCAGCTCCTCTTCAAGTTTCTGCAATTCTTCCTCAATTTTCGGAAGTTTTTCTTCAATTTTCGGCTGTCTTTCTTCAATTTTCGCTACGTTTTCAATGATTTCAATCGTTGGTCCATTCTTCATCACATCTCGCGATTTCTTGAGCTTTTCTAAATATAAATGTTTGCGAGTACTCTCGATAGTTTTTTTTAAAATTAATAGTTTGATTATATTTAAATTAAAGGTTCCTTCTCACCCTCTGCTTTATGCAAAGACAATTTGGTCAGAATTGCACAAAATTTATTGAACGTGGCTTCAGTCTCTTCCACTTCAATCCATTTCTCTAATGTTTTTTGACAAATCTCTGGAAATGGTTTTCCTTTATTAATTTGCTGTTGGATGACAATTTTATGGACGATGTACTTGTGAAGAAGAGCGTCTTTGATGTCTGCCCATTTGGAAATCGTCTCATTGTCAGCAGCCAACACATCAATGATTGAAGAGTCAACTGTATATTTTTATATCAAATAAATCAACAAAATTATGTACTAATCAATAAATAATACTTTAATTTAACATCACAATAAAAATGACAATTGTTAGACTTACGGACGAACGAATCCTTGAAATCCGTCATTGTCTATCAATTTGAATTACAAATTCTTGAACAGACAAAATTTGCATATGATTGAGTGCCGGTGGTTCTGGACAAATCCAAAGTGGAAAGACAGAACTTGTGGAACCAAACGTATTGACTACATATGGGCTGAGTCAGTTATCAGACAGACTATTATGTGATGTCAATTATGATGCAACTATGATTTCCTGTGAAATTCATATTTGAACCCACTTCATGTATAATTTATTTTTATCTTGTATTCAATGCCTACATTTATTGGTCTATTCGAATTCACATAGATTAGTTAGCGTGTGTGAGAATGAACATGTAAATTAGAGATAACTCGACTATGGAAAAAAGATTAAATCCTTCACTGCACTGTTCGCACTCCATCGACTCCATGCAGAAATCAATCAGTAATTCCCCAGATTTTCACAGCAATCATGAATTTGCAATAAAATAAAATGCCTAGAAGTTTAGTCTAGTTTTGGGTATGTCCCATCCATGTTATAACACAATTAATACGTACGTACATATTCTGAGGACGTCACACCCGATCATGTCAATTCAGAATAAAATCTGACAAACAACAAAAAACGTTCATGGTGAAAAATATTTTGACAAATTGATGACACAAACATGTAAACTTGGTTTAAGATTATATGCTTTCATATAAGAAAGTCAGAATTCTCTAGTAAAACCTCGACCATATATAATGCCTTCGATAAAATCTATAAATTGGAAAAAAAAAGATTGGATTCGTTCGATTTTTTTATGAATCTTGATAGGCATTTTATTATAGTCTAACAATTCCACCGAAATTCCTAGGTATTTCTGAGTTTTGCCTGGAGTGCAAGCCGGATTTTATCTTTTTACATTGAATTAATTTGCATATGCATTCTTTCGCAATGCATGCAATGCTCTTCGTATTCGTATAGGCCAATAAATATCTTATTGAGTACGAGAAAAAAATCTAAATCTAAATTCACAAGAATTTGACTCAAGTTTGAATTTCACTGGAAATCAATTGCATCATTATTGACGTCACATCGTCTCATAAGTAACTCCGTGTAGTCAATACATTTGTTCCACAGTTTCTGTCTTTCTACTTTGGACTTCACTGAATCATATCACTTGCAAATTTCGTTTGCTCAAGAAATTTTTAACTTGGTAGAATTCAATTTGCTACCTACTCAATGGCTGACTCCAAGGATTCATTCGTCCGTAAGATTAACATATAATATTTTAGGAATTTACCTACGTATTTTCTAATACAAATTCTCTTTGGTTAAAGGAGAGGGTAAATACTAAATTAATGAATCAAACTAAATACAAGTATGTATTTATTGAAAAAAAAATAATCGAGTTTATTCCAAAAAATTTATTCTTTAGATAATATCAAGAAATCTCGAGACGAAATAATGGAAAATGGAACAACGGTTGAAATAATTGAGAATGAAGGGAAAATTGAGGAAGAACTGCTCAAATTTGAAGGTACAATTACAACAAATGATACCGCTGTAGAATCGGTTCTTTTGTTGAGACAAACCCATGATTCAAAATCTCAGACTCTTGGAGAGGATCACGAAGAGACTCAAGAAGCTCGGATCTCTCTTGCGGAGTCCTTGCACACGAATGGTGAATTAGACGAGGCCGAAACGCTTTTCGCAAAATTGTATGAAACAAGAAAGAAACAATTGTGTGAAGAAGAAGACGAGTCGTCTCTTAAGAATCAGATCGCCTTGGCCGACATCTTGGGACAGAAAAAGAGTTACGGAGAAGCCGCTGAGATTTACATAGAAATCTTTCCCATCATGAAACAAAAACTTGATAAAAATGACAAACTGATTCTCGAAACAATGGATAGAATAATACAACTTGCAAATGACATGGAAGACTCAATTTGTGATGTGAGGAAGTCAGACGCCGTTCGACGTGAAGTGTACGAACCACTCATTGCACTGCATAAGAAACAATTTGAGCTGGTGAAAAGCATTGAAGAAATGGAGGCTCCGAAATTCCGAGAGTCAAAATCTTCAGCTTTAGTACGGTCGATACGATTTGTACGTCAGATCAGTGAACCCACTTTTGTCACGCTTCCAACCCAAGCGGTAGAAACTGCACGGGATGTTAACACTAAAATATGCCGGTGTACAAATAGTGTGTACGTAGTACATACAGACTCAAAATGCAAGGAAACCGAAGTTGAAGATACAAAAGATGGCGATATAAAAGGCGCAGACGGAAAAGGCGAAGACGAAAAATGCGAAGATACAAAAATCGAAAACACGAAGACCGAATGCTCAGAACGAAAAAACACAAAAAATGAAGACAATAAATTAGAGATAGAGAAATTAGAGAAAGAAAAATTAGACCTAGAAGACGAGATTAAGAGGGCGGAACTTGCCATCAAGCCAACAATAGACAAAGAGAATGAGAATGCACAAAAGAGAACTGAACTTTATCAAGCACATCGAATCCTAACCCAAACTACTGGATACGACAATCCCAGCGTGGACCAATTAAGAGATGAAATCATTGCCGACATATTCGAACCAAATGATACATGGACATTGGAATTAGTAATTGATCAATATGAAAAAATCTTTCAACTTCGTCTTCGTGGCCTTGGAGAAGAACACGAAGACACAATTGAGACAATTTCTGGGTTAGGCCGTCTCTTTCTCTTAAAAGGACGGTTAGAGGTAGGACTCCTCATGTGCCAAGCCCTTTGCAGATTTTATAAACAATTGTATGGAAACAATGATAAAGAAACTGTGAGACGAATGAACATTGTTGCAGAAATTGTCATGGATCAAGGTTATCACACAGAAGCCATCGTCGTCTTCAAAAATCCTTGCTCCCAATTCAACGCCAACTGTTCGTACAAGAATCTCGTGAGGTTCTTCATACAAAATTGAACATTTGCAGAGCATTCTTAGCCAAAGGCGAAGATGTTGTTCGGACTTTTGAATACTTGAAAGCATTACATAAAGATCAAATAAGGATTTAAGGGGAGGAACACGGAGACAGCTTAGTGGCTGTGCTTTCCATCGCAATTATGGAAACTTTGAACTTTTCAAAAAGTTAGTAGAAATTGCACCCAAAAATCCAATTGTACCTTTGTCTAAATTTATGGTTGCAAGGGGAAAATTGGGGATAGCCGAAACAATGCATCAATTAATTCATGAGAGTGACGATGAGCTCATTCTCTCTGAAGCCATGGAATTTACCGGAGAAGCCATTCAAGATTTTAAAATATTATTGGGTGATACGCATAGAGTTACAATTCGAGCCGAGAGTACATTGGCCGACCTTTACGAAGAGAATGGTGATTTAGATGAAGCATTAACCATTCAAAAAACTTTGTTGGAAGCTAAAAAAATAGAATACGGGGAGAGAGATCCAGAGACAATTAAAAGTAAAGCTGCCATAGCTACACTTTACGAAATGAAAGAGGACTATCTAGCAGCATGTTCAATTTTTGAGGAGGTATACGAGTGTCGGAAGGAAGAATTGGGGGAGGATGATCCAAAAGTATTAAAACTTTACTTCGCAGTAGGAAATCTTAAGGTCAACTGTGGTCTTATCAAAGAAGCTCTCACAATTTTTAAGGAAGTCTACTCAAAAAGAAAAACAATACTCGGGGAAACAGACGAAGACACACTCGAAGCTCAAAGAGCAATATCGATATGTTTACTAAAACTTGGAGAGAAGGAAGAAGCTGTGAAAATTCGTCGTGAATTCTGTCAAGTCTTAGAAACACATTTGGGGAAGGAACACAAGGATACGATTCAAGCCAAGGAGGAACTTGCTACAATGATTGACAACACAGAAGAGAGTGTGAAAATACACAGAGAGAATGTTGAAGCTCTAAAACAAGCACATGGTGAAGATCACGTGGACACTTTGAATTTTTTAATCCGATTTGGAGTAATCTTGCTAGATAAACGGGAAAGGGCTGAAGCCTTGCAAACATTTCAAACTGTCCACAAATTTCGAAAAAGGGATTTATTGGAGGAGCATGAGGACACATTGGAGATTTCACATTGGGTGGGAATAACCCTTCAGATTCTGGGACGGAAGAAGGAAGCCTTATTAATGTGCAAACAAATATATGAAATTCGTACACGTGATCTTGGAGAAGAGCATAAGGCCACAGTACATATCAAACATCACATTGCGTCCATAATGATTAGTCTTGGGAAATGGGATGAGGGTGAAGCACTCTTGAAATCCTTGCTGGATAATTCGGCTTGTACTGGCGAGAAATCAATCACTGTCAAACATGACATGGCCCAGCTTTTGTGTGATAGAGGGCGTTTGACCGAGGCCATTCAACTTATGCAATGTCTTCAGGAGTTAGGCGCGGAGCACAATCTAACCCTTCGGGTGAAACACAACACTGGGAATATGCTATTAGAACTGGGTCAATACACAGAAGCTATGAAATTATTGGAAGAAGTTGCGGAATTTCATCTTGAGAAATCTGGAGAAGATGACGAGTTGTATTTAAATGCAAAATTTACAATCGGTGAGATTTTGGACAAAAGTAAGAAAGCAGAAAACAAAGACAAGGCGCTTGAAATTTTCCGGTATGTGAAGGAAAGACAAGCAAATCTCGTCCCACCGACGAATAGAACACTAAACGCTATGAAGCATGCAATCGCTATATGAACTTGACCTACAGAGATCAAACTGCAGAGGCTGGGAAATTATTGGATGAAGTCCTTCAAATCCATCTCTCTGTGTATGGGGGAATCATATGAACACTCTGATGACGCGAAGGAGTATCGGAGATAATTTGGCCAAACAAGGGAAAACTGATGAGTCAATGAAATTGTATGAAGAAGTCATTTCAGCTCAGAAAAAATTACTTGGTCCAGAACATCCGGAGACATTGAAGACGATGAATAATTTAGCAGGTGCTTTGGAAATGAGTAAGCGAAAACCTGGACTTGATCATTCACTTGATTTGTACAAGGAAGTACATGAGAAAAGGAAACGTGTGTTGGGAGAACAACATCCAGAATCCAGACACCCTCGAAACTCAAGAAAGGATGAGCATTGTGTCCGTCAAAATAGCACGGAAAATGAACAGTAAATGTACAATTAGTTAATTAACTGAAGACACAAATATATGTCAATATTAAGTGTAATAAATGGTTCGTTTGTAAATTGTCGTAAAATTATCATGCGTATTTTTGGGCAATCACTCGGATGAGTTATTGAATAATTACATATTATAATTTTGGCATTATTTGTTAATGGCATTAACAGAAATTAATTTTCAATTCACAACCCGTTCCGCACAGCCCAGTCATAGTGTCCCGTTCAGCACATTTCATTTCTGCATGCCGTTGAAAATCAAATTCAATCAAACTACATCTCTGTATATATACAAATATGCAATTTTGCACACATGTACGCTTACACTTGTATACATGCATGTACTAAATTTTGGTAATTGTCCAAAAAAAATTGAGGATGAGATGAATGTCGTTGTGCCTGCCTGCCTGCCTCTGCGCGCTACGCGGGTACCGTACGTAACGTAAGTGGGAATAACCGATTTCGGTATCAGTTGTCTTGTCTTATAAAATCTACGTGCATGCAGTTATAGCCATAGGTGTTGCCACTGCTGCCAGGAAAAAAAAGTTTTAAAAAAAAAATTTGGGTTGAAGAGAATTTAGTTAGAAAAGGTGTATGTCGTACGATACGTCGTACTCGTATTTGAATGCATACTCTGTAGAGTATAGGAAAATCCTATTCGGGGCGGGTGGGAAGATGATGCGAATATACGAGTAAGAGTAAAAAATAGAATCCACTGTCGTATTTTTAGTTCTACTTTCATAGCACTGGTCGTGTTTGAAAATGTAGACTAAACTCTAAGACCCTGGCCTGGCCTGATTCAACAAAATGTAAATGTAATGTTAAAACTCTGCACTCACTTCGTAAGTCGACTCTCTTTGAAGTTGTTGTGTGTTTTTGTGTAGAATTTCTTTTAGACTAGTAAAGAGTGATCGACTCTAACTTCCTTCCGGAGGAGAAGGACAAAGACACCAAATAATCCATTCAAAAAATTCCTTCCTTCATTTTCTTTT
The DNA here is from genome assembly GCA_034698835.1 of Protaphorura tricampata. Taxonomy (NCBI): domain Eukaryota; kingdom Metazoa; phylum Arthropoda; class Collembola; order Poduromorpha; family Onychiuridae; genus Protaphorura; species Protaphorura tricampata. The sequence goes on from JAQGCB010001955.1 coordinate 9,822, forward strand.
CTAGCCACTTTATAGATTTTACTTCATTTCACAGTTTAGTTCGTGTCCTATAATTTTATTTCGTGTATTCTGGGTGAATAGACCAGTGTTCGCCAAAATTCGTGGTCTTATTATTTTCGTCGGCGTCGTAATTGGAATTACAATTTTTGCGACCATGTCGAATTCCTCAAATTCCTCATCTTCAAGACCAGCCCGTCGTAATTTTTATGGGCGATCTGCGACGACAAGTGTATCACAATTATTAGACTCTGACGTCGTGAAATCCTGTACGAATCTCCTCCATAGATTAACTTCTAAGAATTTACCAGGGACGTCTGGGAATTCGAATTCTACTGCAGCGTCATCTTACGCAAGACCTGATTATTCATCGCCCAGTAATTGTAATGGAAATTATTCTAAAGGGCATGGCCACGGTGCAGCGGATTCACCTTTGCTATCCGACAGAAAATATGGCGGAGCAGGTAGTACAGCAAGTAGTAGCAGCAGTGCAGCGCCACCTAGGAGAAGAGAATCAAACGGCTCAATTGGATCAACTGCATCAGACTATCATTATGTGAAGTATAAACCTCCTCTCCCATCTGGTGGGAGTAATAGGCATTACGGGGAAGATAATAATACGACGACGACGACGCCATCTAGTGGGAGTGGCGTGAAATCAACGACCTTCAATTATTTTGGAAATGATCGACTCAAAGAACTTGAGATGAAATTTTCTGAAAGATACAATCGACTGTTTGGGTCAGACACCACCGGGAATACTTCTGGAAGTAGTGGGGGTGCAAAATCATCTAGGTGGGGGACCGGAAGGGGAGATGACCCCCCACCCCCTAGCAGTAGGAGGAATGACTTGTCTGATTATACCCCTAGTGGTAATTATTCATTATCCAAAAGTGCGAGTACGTACGGAGTCAATCCGTCCAGACATCCGGTTGTGCCTGACTACTCCCTTCCATACAGAGACAGACATCCAGAGCCATCTTCAGTCTACTCCGCCTCTAATTATTCACCCAGTAGAGCATTAGGTTTGTCAAAAAGTTATAGTAGCAGTGTAATGCATGACCCAGGGCTGAGTCAAGGTCAAGGGTCAACGTATGGTTCGTCACGCTACCAGCCGACAGCGCCATCTACCAGTACAAGACAACATTACCCGTACACAGGTAGCAGTTACTTGGGTAGTAGCAGTGCTTACAATTACGGAATAGGAAGTGGACTAGACACAGTGCCTGAATTTGGGCGACGACCGGGCTCAGGGTCAGGGGTGGGGTCAGCGTCGGGGTCAGGGTCAGGGTCAACCTATGCAGCCCGCGCTGAGAGGGGGAGGAGTTACGGCATGGGCCTGCTGTCCCGGTCAAGTACAAGTCATGCTTTGGCCGGGTTACGCCATGACTCAGAAGAGGGCAGCATCACGGGAGACCATACTAATGTTAAAAGTTCGGGGAGCTTTCGAGGTGGGGAGGATGTTCACGACACAGATGAAGATGGGACAGGGCTCACAAGGAAAGGGTCAGGGAAGTTACCCTCAAGGTACTACTACAGAAGATATAGGCATAAGTCCTCCTATGCACCCCCCAAGGAACCCTCCCCCTTGTTAGGGGGTGGGGGTGTGGATGTAGTCGAACTGGACACCCCTGCCTCCACTGTTCTTTGCAATGGAGATGCGACAACAGTGGGGGCGGAGCTTGACGACGATGACAACAATAATATCAATAAGGGTGGAAATATTGCAACGTCGACTTCGTCACATGTGCTGGCATACCATACCACCCCCCAGAAACGAGGGGATGAGGGGTGGAAGACCCCCGTGAAGGAAACAACAGTGAAATTGAATGGAAATTGTGGCGGTGAAGAGAAAGAAGAAGAGGTTGAAGATTTTCAAAGGAAAATTGAGATTGAAGAATTGATACGAAAATATTCTGGATTGAGTTATTCTGTGAAGACAGCAAAAAGGGAAAATGAAGAAGAATTATTGGAACATAGAAGTAGAGCCATTGCACCGAGTCAAAATATAAATCATGGATTAGGCTTACAATTACAACCGTCGACGACAGGATTGAACTTGAATCATAATTTGAATTTGAATTTGAGTCTGAGTAATGGGGTCATGAGTTCAACGACTGGATTGCCTTCTTCGAGTGCTTTAATGATTGCCAGTCATAATGGTCCTAGTGTGGCATCGGCTTGTATGGATGAACATCCACTAGCGAAAATATTAAGGAATGAAAATGCAAATTTGACAAAGTCTGTGATAACAAATAATGTAAGTCAGATTTCTTTTGGCCAAAATCAAAATTCCTAAGATATTATTGTTTACCTTAGAAATTCTGGGAAAGGTAGTAAATTTTTTGGTTTTTCTAATTTGTTCTGATTGGATTGATAGAACTCTCTACTCCATCTACCGTCCGCTCCCGTTGAAGACGATGAAGATGGACATTTGATATACCGAACTCACGATATACTACTGGGTCGATGTAAGTCACGTGTTCTTATGAAACACCTCCTTTAATCGAATTGTGGTTGAATTTGATGCTGATTGAGTTTGTGAGTTCAATTTATAGAAATTGTGCTCCATCTGTACAGGAATATCGGTATTTGTTTTAAAAACCGAAATTGGTTGTTTGTTTCAGACAAAGTTTTGGACACTCTGGGTGAAGGGACGTTTGGGAAAGTCGTCAAGGTCAAGGACATGGAGAAGTGAGTTCAATATTTAATTCATAGAGAATTCTTTCTGATTTTCTAAGTGTCCAGAATGCATATTTCTAAAGAACTAAATATTAAATCCCACATTCGGTAAGGAAAATCCCTTGCGTGTAATTTTTTGGTCAAAATCTAGTATCAAGAGTTAGGACCCAAACTTCTTCTTTTTTTAAATTATACTAGCAGTTAACCTGGCCTACGGCCGGGTTTTTAAGCCTGTCCTACGAAAGGCACCAGCCCCGCCCGTCCTACGGACGGGCG
>JAQGCB010001956.1:0-12770 GCA_034698835.1 Protaphorura tricampata
ATTATATTCATTCATTCAAATTGGGTGCAGTTTACGTGCATATTGTCACACCGCAGGTCACAAGCCAAGGTACGATTTGTACATTGTGATATTACAGGAATGTATAAGTCATAAATTATGACAGTATCAAAATAGTAGGCAGAAGTAGGCTGGGCCCGGGCCTGTCACATTTAATCCTACCAACAAACACTATCTAATCCAGAGCATAAAATGAAGCTAAAATTTTCCACTCAAGAGAGGATTTGTATTCAAGTCAGTTAAACTTAGAGTTGAGAGGGAAAACCGTATTACGCTAGTAGTGGTATTTTTAATTGATAGCTGCGTGGATTAGTACCGTCCTTATTTTAGAAAGTTCAAATTTCTGTAGGAGGAATAATAAAAGTTGATAGTAATATCCAAGATAATTTGAATTTCCTTCTAAGAGGAAATGGTTGTCAAGTTACTTTGGTAATATCTATATTCTTAACGGACCGACCAGTTTTCGAAATCAAATGATAGAAGTACATATTATCTTTCTGTACAGGAAGGATTCTTCAAATCTTGAAAGAAAAATAAGGAAGTGTTCAATTATATATGAGAATTTTCACCGCACCGCGGACACTGAACTGCAAAATTAGGGTAGCATTACTTACTATCCTAAGAGATCAATGACATCTTCAAATTTGACCTCAGTAAAAACATATGGAGAGGATTGAGCGTAGATATTCTTGCCACATGTGATTAAGTCTATTGTCTTCCGAACCATCTGTATTTACATAATTAGTATTATAGTTAGTTTAGCTCAGCTGGCAGTTGGAATTAATAGAATCAGAAAGTGGTTCAACCTGAATCCAAAGTAACACAAAAGTTTAAAGTTATTTATATCTCATGTAGCTTTTAACTTAGAATTTGATTGGATATATTTAATAAGCACATGAGACAAAATAAATCAGGAAAGTTCTTATTCTAATTATAATGCAAAATGGCAGGATATACCTAATGCATCTGTTTTCAAGAGTTCAATTTCGAATTAATCTGCAATTGTTGCGAAAATCATACTAACCCAAAGGACCTTTTATTAATTACGTCCATAGAAAATTCCGATAGATCTGATATCAACACTCACTTCTGTTAATTTTTAGCAGTCATTTGTGCAAGGAGTACATTTCGATGTAAATCCGCTAATCCCGTGTCAAATCTTCGTAATTGGTATAATATTTTTGACACCGTCGTAAATTTATGGGCTTTAATGTAAAGTACAAAAATACTACACAGTTCGGCTGTTGGGCACCTGGGATGTGTGTTTTTATTTAAAATATTCAGTCTTCTGCGTAATTGAGTTACTAAATCTATAAATTACAATGCATTAAAATTTATTGGTTTGACCAGAGCCTTAATCCCTGCCCAGGTCTCACGTGACGTTTCTTTGATTTGACTTGGTGGAAGTAGAAATCCCCATGTTCCTTGGTCCCTTAACTCTATTGTGTAAGAGTATTTAATATTAGCTATTCCTTTGGCCCAATCTTGTGATGTTCCACTCGTCTCGTCTATTTTTATGAAGAACAAAACAAATACATTTTATCACAAAATGTTTGAAATCATGTACAGTGAGGATCATAACTTACATAACAAATCCTTTGAATTTCCAACGGAATAAACCGTACCAGTCAAACTATAAATGGCATCGGCAAATCGATTCCCTTTGTATAACTGCAATTTTGGTTAAAAATATTTATAATTAAAATTTTGTAACTAAAACTACAATAGTTAGCCAAAATTGTATATTACTATTTCACTGTAGTCAGTTGGACGTGACCCATCCCCAAAAGGCACAAGGCAATACTTAAAATACATACAAAATCATCAATGATACTTATTTCAATAATTTCAAAAAAAAATACAGTAAAAATTTACTTGGCCATAGCTGTGGAGTGTAATGAAGTAAAGCCAGTTGGCTGGAGTACTCAGAACAAATTTTTGGATAGCATCATTCTCAGGTTCAGAAAATTCATTTGGTCCCATATACGTGTCCGAACATTTTTCAGGGCTAGCACCTGGAGCACCCCAATTGTATCCTATGTTTGAGTATTACAAAATTTTAATAGTACACGTACGCCTACACACTCAAAATTTTGAAAAGTTAGATAAGCACCCCAATTTCTATTTCCGTCTGCTCCGCGACATCCATTCGGTGCATTGTAATTTGACCTCGTTTTTCTCCATAGTCGCTGTGTAGACCTGGAGTAGGCATACCCGTCTGGGTTTACATTTGGGACGAAATAAAAATCATAGACAGATAACAGACTCAAGTTTTGATCCGCATTTTTAACCAAATCGTTGATGATAAATGTGACCTAGATATTTTTAACCAACCATAAAACTTCAGGACCATTTTTTAGCCACCCTGTATAGCTTATTCATTTATCGTGAGACAAAATGATTTTATTACCACAGCTGGAGAAATCCACTCCCGGGCATGAATATCTAGAATTAAATTACAATTAATTATTTAAAATCAATTTCAGGTCAATTTTATGACAATGGCAATGAAAATTGGCCCCCCTTACTCCCATCAATAAAGACACCACTTTTTCCAGACCCACCGGTAGAAACTTTGACGACCAAAATATCTCTTCCTTCGTAACTTTCCCCAATTTTCTGTACACTAGTCAAATCTGGGTAATCTTTTGCCAATTGATGTACAAATGATTGAATCTAATTAAAAGTTAAACCCATATTAAATAGAATTTGCGGCTTTCTGTGTTAAATTAAATCATAATTTGATAAAAAATTACTTCGTCTAGCCCGTGGTAGTTGTCCCAGTCAAATTCAGGTGACTTGACACGATTTGCATATTCTTTTCTTTGTTCAGAGATTATTCTAAAAATTGCATAGGAATTATTACAAAAAAATCGAACTAAATTTTTGATATCGCTTTAAAATAGTGGATTGTATGTACTTTTCGACATCAGGAATAAAAGTTTCATATGCAATCCCACGGGCACTCATGTATTGCTTGAATCCTTCCATTTGCTCCGGTGAAACCATAATATCAGTTGATTTTCCATTACGAAGGTCAGACCAGAAATCCCAGTGTCCCATGAGTTGAAGTGCATGAAGGGCTTCATAGTGTTTTGTAGTTGAAGGGAAAGTCCGAATCACCTGGTAACTGCATGCACGGTTGAATAAAAATATGGAATGGTTTAAAATAGAAATGTTTAAATCAGTTTATCAGTCAGTACAAGATTTTGCCCTTGTACACGTGTGTATGTTACAGGTATACAACTGGTTATCTATCATTTTATGCACTATCGACTAATTAATGAAATTAATTAGTCGCACCGACCATTGTTACTTCCACTAATTGTAATTTTCATTGCGATTTCATCAAAGTAAATTCGGGAAAGATAATGTATCATCACAAAAACAGCAGCTTTGATATAAAAAAGCAAAGATTGACTTCAGAAACATAAATTCGTATGGCGTGAGGCGTGACATTTTACATTTACATGGAGACAGTGAATGTAAAAATTAGGCGCTTTCAAAAACACAACTGAATTTTTGTACTAAATGTTGTCCTTTGTACTTGTACATGCACATAGGCAATGTATTTACAAATTGCCTGCAGAGCCCAACACGTATAATATAATATTATTAAGTTGTCTACACTGTACCCATTATAATGAAAAATATTGTCGTCCAGAGGAATGGCTGAAATCACCACTACCAAGACAGAGAATTGAATAAAAATGTTCATATTTACAACTTGAACAGTTCTACAAATATTTTTCGAACTTACAAATATAAAAATTAAGTGTTTAGGTATTGGGTGATCACAACCGAAGGTAATTCGGAAACTGAGTTTCAGACTTGTTCAAATATTAAGGTTTTATACAAAAATCAGAATGTTGTTATTATTCAGGATTACAATTCCTGTGCTAAATGCTCGTAAATCTCCCTCCAGAATTGTGGAAATAAGTTTTTATTTACAAATTAATATTTGCATAGGAGTTAACCATATGACCTGGCCTGCAGTTAGTTGACCCTAAAGATTACCAGGAATCTTTACGCTGTGACTGATATCTTCTCAATTTCATTCAAATTCGACTTACCATTTTGCATTCACATTTAATGCAAACATTATACAGTATAGTAAACAAATGAAAATGGAATTTTTAATCGGTCAATGTCGTTCATTGATAAATAATTCATGGCTAAGGGTTTGTAAACATAAACAGGTTCATTGTAATTGAAGTAACGAAATCTACTGGATCTCGCTGTTTCTCCAAGTTTTCCAATCTCGAAATATTTTCATTGCAATTTTTGTCACACAAGTAGCGACAAATAGTGACCAATTTAAGTTTCAACATTTCAGAAAGGACTTTTGATTAACTATAGAATAACTTATAATTTAAAATACAAGTCATAAGATGATTTTAAGCGTGCAGGCAAATAATGTGCAACCAAGGAGAGAATTTTGATTCAAAACTTTTTGAATTTCTAAATAACATTACAAAATTGAAAGCCACGTTTCTATGAAAGATATTTGGTATCTTCCAATGTCAAGGTCTTCAAGTTTCTAACCGAAGAACAAATCTCTGAATTAATTATAATTGGTGATTATTCCGTTTTGAATTGTTCTTAACCTAGTAGTTCATACCGGGATTTTTCACTTTTCTATCGTTACATGGTAGAATTAAACATAGGACCAGAGACACTACCGTGTAGTCAGTCGTCTGTTATCTCCGTTTCAACTCTGTATAGTTGATTGAAACCTAATTTGTAAACTATATTTCCATTTCTCGATTAGGAACAATCCAATGAAAATGTAATGGGTTTCCAAGTTGAATTAACCATCTAATCACGGTAACTTTAGTCATGTGATGTTTTCATGGTCACGCATCGCAGCGTATTTCTCTAGGAGGAGGTAGATAAACAATACCTATTTTGGACCATAATTTTCCAAAATAAAATGGAAAAACCCTTAGGAAGAACTCACGCCATGCCATGTTGTCTAAAACTCCCTTGGGAAGGGCGGGAACTTGAACCCTGAAAACTAACGACAGTGAAACCACAGAGGCGTAACCACTATACTGAGTCGCCCTGACCAAAATCAAGTTATTATCAAGACATAATGTACTCAAGTACAAAAATCTAACTGTATTTAAATTTTATTTTATTGTTCTCTATCTCTATCGATTTCATTTTTTATATGCTCACTCTGATCAACCCTTCTTATATTTGGATTAACTAATCTGATCTTAGAATTGTCCTCGGGTTCCCCTTCTTCTTCCTCTTCTTCATCACCCTCAGTAGTTGTCGGTTCTTCTGTGGACGTCGTGGCTGTGGGAGACCCTGTAGTTTGCCCGAACTCGGTAACGTCCTCCGGTTCTGGTGGTGGCCAAGCTTTAATTATCATCGCAGCCCCTTTCTCACCAATCATAATTGTGGGTGCATTGGTGTTTCCAACTATTTTTTTATTAAATACATTTCAGTACATACTACTTTCAAAATTATAACAAAATTAAATACATACCCGGCACAACTGGCATGACCGAAGCATCAATGACCCTCAATCCCTTCACACCCTTGACCTTCAATTCCGTATCCACAACAGAGTCTGTTGAATTTATTGATCCCATCGAACAACTTCCAACAATATGATGTAAAGTCAATGAAAAATGTCTAGCATAGCATTCCCAGTACTCATCCGTCCTAAACTCGATATGTTTACAACCTGGTAAGGACTCATTCGTGAATCGTCCGGAAATTTTCTTAAATGTTACTGTTTTTTCAACAATGTCCACAGCTTTTTTAATTCCTTCGATCAGTACTTGGATATCATGATCATTGTCCAAATAGGATGGGTTGATTCTTGGTGGAGCATAAGGATTGTCGCTGTACAGTCCAACTTCACCCCTGAAATAATAAATAAATAAACAAAATCCATGCTAATTAACATAATTACTATTAGCAGACAATAAATACACATATATCAAACAAGTACTGACCTCGCGTGCGGTCGACCGAGTGAAACAATTTGTAAAAATGAGTGATGACCCACAGCATGTTGAAAATATTCATCCATTATATCCTTTCTCAAACCAAATCCTCGAGATAATTCCGTACTGAATTTCTTTTCGATTGATACTCCGGCCAAGATTAGTTGAATGTCCGGCCAGTCTGATTCACCGGCTTCTTTGGCTTTTGAAGATGCAAAGAAACCCATGGCTTGAGTTCCGGATGTTGTTAAGACTCCTGTTCCAGTACTAAAGAATCGTAGAATTGATGCAGGATTCACGTCACGATCCAAAGAGAATGTAATTGGTTTGTCAATAAAAAATGGTCCCAAATATGTGGAAATGTGGTCTTGGAGGTTTTTTCCGACAGGAAGGTCCGCTTTTACTGTAATCTGTCGTAATACAACGAAAAAATTAAAAGTGTCAGTAAATTATGTACAGGGTGGTTCATAACACTGTATGTTCACATACCCCTTGCTGAGTGAGTTCATCCTTAGGACCTACACCAGACAACATGAGAATTTTGGGAGAATTCATGGCCCCAGCAGACAAGATGACCTCTTTAGAGGCATATGCTCGTTTGGCATAACCGTGACGATCGTACTCTACTCCATATGCCTGATTTTTCTTGTTAATCAAAATTTTTTTGACGTATGAAAAAGATCGGGTGGTGATTCCCACACCACTATCAATGAATGCAGCAAATACACCGTGGCGTGCTCCTCTCGTGATTGGGTAAAATATAGTATCAAATCCTAAAAATTCCAAAAGAAAACGCATTCTAAATTGAGCACAGCATTTTTTGACGTTTCTGACTGACCCTCCGTGTAATAGCCATTAAGATCAGCCCTTGAGTAGTTGAGTTCTTTAGCTGCACGAACGTACAAATCTGCCATGCCCGTGTACTCTGGTATTGCAATTCGGATAGGTCCATCCTGTCCGTGAGTTTTTTCTGAAATCAAATATTTTTTTACAATTTGAGTTTTGTCAGAGTTCCGTCTAAGATTTGTAACATTTCTGGTGAAGCTGGATTAACATTTGATCAGATAGCGCATAGCGAGGGAACGAAACGCATAAATAACAAGACAAGAAATAACCCCCGATTAGAAGAATTGGGTTTTCCTTGATAGTCTGTAGCCCTTGACCCTCTCTACAAGTTTTGTGAAGGAACCATGCCGAAAATCCTAACAGTTTCTTACTTGTTACTACATATGGCCGCATGGAGCAGGTTTAAACCAGCTCGATTAAGTCCCCCTATACCCTATACTCCCTATGTAATTAGTAAGTCCGAAACGGTTAAGATTTTCAGGGTTATTCCTGTGCAAAAGTTGTTCAGTAAGTAAATACGTAATACATATGGTCTGATCAGTCATTCTTTAAATGGAGACAAAATATAATGAATCTAAATAATATTACTTCCACTCACCAGAATTCCAGCGACCGTGATAACTTTCTGACGCTCTAAAATACGGGAGTACTCTTTCGTAACTCCAAGATGGATCTCCAGTTATATTTGCCCAATTATCAAAATCAGCAGGATTTCCTCTTGATTGAATCAGAAAGTTTAAGTTGCTTGTTCCTCCCAGACCTTTACCTTGAGACCAATGGGATTCCTTGGCAAGGAGAAAAATATTAGTATATCATTCGGATTTTTTTTTGTAACCCCAATTTTGGGCTAATTGTCTGATTTTTACATGAAAAGTGACTGATTTTCTTATAAGACAAACTCACATTGTTCGGAAGTGAGAAACAAGAATGTTTTTGTGGAACCGTCTTGTGTTTCCAATCAATTGATGGATAATTCAACATAAGGAGAGACATGGCTGGAATTGTTTGGAATGGATTTATTCCACCACCGGCTTCTAGTAACAATACTTTGAACCGACCAGTTTCAGCAAGACGATGTGCGACAACACCTCCCGCAGATCCAGCCCCGACTGGGAATTTAAATTGCACACTTATACATTATAACATCATTATAGTGATTGATTGCCTTACATTCCAGACACACCCTAACTGAACATTACATTGAACTTGGGAAATAAATCCATTCAATGAGGCCAATATTACCTCCACCATTCATTAATGCGCCAACTATGATGACATTTCTTTTTGGTGTGTGCAATTTCATAAATGGAAACGTCAACGTGACAATTCATAATGTACATAGAATCACCACGATATTTTACAAAAGACTACCTACTATTTTATTTATGATTTAACCATACCTACGATAAAATCAAAATGTTCTCCATCCGTATCAAAAAAGGACGAGAGATTGTCTCTTAAGGTCTCTACGGATGCCCAACCCTGGAGGTACACGGAGATTGATGCCAAAACCGCTGCAATGACCGAAGGTGTCCATTGTACCGGAGGAGCCGCCTGTCGATACCATTCCATCTGCATCTTGGCTTTGCTTGTCTACAGTGTGTATTTTTCAATCCAGTAATTTTAAGAAATATTACAGAAATTCGCGGACTTCAGCAGAAATCTAGCAGAATTTTTAGGACTATAAAAGCTGTGTGTCACTGTCACCTCACCTGTCAACTTTCGCCTGACGCCGAGCGCATCTGCTGCTGAGCTAATTAGTCAATCGTATTTATTCTGAGAAAAATCTATCAACCTGCCTTTGCCTAACATCTGGAAAATGGGGACAATGAAGGCATTAATGTAGATTGAATCTCTGCATGGAGTAACAGTCACATTCTAATTAGAATTGATAAGGAGAGACAGTTAATATCCAATCGTTCCTTTTCACTTTCGAGGAACGCGAGGCGCGTCAGTGTGCAGTGTCGGTATTTTAGGCTTTTCTATATTTGAACGAACTCAGTCAACAAAGCAAATGGGTTGATTATAATAATTCCGCAGTTATGATTCCCGAGTCTGTACAATTCTACGCTTGTGTCATTTGACACATTACATAAATCTACTATGTACTTTGGTAATCATGAATTTCGGTCAGAAAAACAAGACTGTAATTCTAGGTCTAGGTGTGTGTCAGTCATTTTGATTACATAGATGTTGATTTAGGGCAATCCGTTATTATATTGGATGGTATTCTAAACTTGAACTAATAAAAGCAATATTTGTCATTATAGTTCTGATTGGGAATTTGTCGTTTAGCGTAGATTTGCCTTTAAAAGACATTCTGCAAAATTCGATATTAGAATTTGAAACAAATAGATGATGAAATAATTTCGATCCTGGTATTGAGCACTATTGATTCCATCGGATGGAAACTTGTAGTCGTCAAAGCACACACTTAACTAGCTTTATAATCATTAAAATACTGTTTTATTTAGTAATGTCTTAATTTTTTTGGCTCATTCGAATTAAATTCCACTTCAATTATTTGTAAATTCAATTCAATAGGCCATTGAATTATAAGTTAGGATCTCAGCGATTTGGCTAAGTCGAGAGTCGAATCTCTTCAGTTGGCTGGAATTTAGGAGTGCTTAATTTCTCCAACGGTATAAAATTTTTGTCTAATCATCTGGAGTGTTGTACAAAACTTTTACACATTGATATTGAATTCGACATTCGTCTCATTTTTACTATCAATTCCGTCACTGGAATCCTCTCTCGTGCAGACAGTCGACATATTTTAATATTCACAAAAAGTTGTGTGCAAGGGCATAAATAAAACTGCTATAGGTTATTGATTGATTACTAGATAGACCATATTTGGCGTGGTAAAATTTGCAACGATTATCCTGGGTTCTTTTGAACGTAATACGTTAGACCACACGTATTTGGATTACATGTTTCCACTACGAATATGTACTTGAGAAATGGGTGTGATTAAATTATAGGTTAGATGCTTGCACTAGTAACCGTAATTTCTGAACTTGTCGTCTTGTCCACCCATAATGATTCTCTTTTCGAAATGTTAACCAGCGAACCTTGAAAATAATACTAGGTACTACTATTGTTCTCCTACCTTGATCGTTTGAGAACTCGGTCATCCGAATGAACTCAGAATAGGAAGAATTCTACAATTCATTTTCACTTGTTCTCGATGAATGATAACTGAAGTGAGACCACATAAATTGTACATCGTACTTCTAATGATAATTGACAGTCAATGTTAAACATTCGAGTCGAAATAAACATTCGTTACTTGGTCTAACTGATTCATTTTAACTGAACAGTTTTTGTGTTTCCGTGAGTCCACTTTTAGACTCTGAAATATGGGATTTTCTACCAAGACTAGTCGCGATTCCATAATTTTTAGAATTATTTTGCTGTTGCTTCTCGGTACACCTATAATGCAAACTGTAACATCACAAAAGACTGTAGATTTGAACCCGTATCTACTAATTTTTGAAAATTGTCTAAACCAAATAATTATCCCGAATTCTAGTGAATTCCACATTCTACCAATTCTTTCTCCAGTGATTATAACCTCAGAGAAATTTTCCGGAAATGATCACCTGAAATTCGATGCAATTTCTGCACACGATGCCCTTTCACGGAAAACATATTTGAGTCATTTAATTCGCAGACACAATTGTATGTATTTCACATTGGGTGTTGGTTGTGTCGAATTCTAACGAATTCTACCTCAGAAGAGCTGTCCACGAAATTCACCAGTTTTCGACAGTTACGATTGACTACGGTGCGACTATTCAGTCTGGGACAACTTGGTTAGACCATCTCAGGTACCCCAGCCAATCTTACCTTCATTTTATTTTAAACAATGAGAATTATACTGAGAAAAAGAAGATTCTTGAGAAATACCTGTATACAATTTACATTCCTTCCCTGACTTACGCGTTCAAAATATATTTTCATCGTAAAGACATTTCGGTTTCGGTTGGAAGTGTGTGTAATTTTGGAACTGTGAATCCTAAAAATTACTACCAGTTCAATTTTTCGGCCATACTTTCCATGAAAGATTTGAACATGTTATATCGGCAGAATTTGATTTCACTCTGCGGTGGGTTCAATTTTACTTTGAGATATGGCGAATCTGTTTGTTCAATAGTGCGTCCACTCCAACAATCAGTGTATTTTAATGATGATCTGGTTAAACGCACCCCTCATCTAATTTACGTGTCGATTTTACTCCGAGGAATGTCTAATTCGACGATTTATCACAATTCAAATTCATTGTTTTGTGGAAAGGCTCAAGACAATTCAAACTTTTACGTGATCCCAAGTGTAGCCCAAGGTGAATATTCATCAGCGTATTATTTTCGTACAAATTCTGTCAGTTATAATTTTATTACATGTGATGATCGAGTAAGCATTCCAGCGATTTATGTGTACATAAGGCCATTCAAGCCAATATTATGGACAAGTTTCATAGTGATGTTTTTATTTGTGTCTACAATTTTGCATGGAATTTGGTATCGGAAAAATGAGCGCTGGAGTGATTCGTCCCTATTTATCCTTACAGCACTGTTTCTGGAGCAAGGGGTAAACTTCCGCCATAAAGAAATTATATTTAATCTTCGTTCTTGGACCAATAATCCTTACATCTGTCGTCCTAACAAATTCTTATCGTGGGAAAGTGACATCAGACATGATCGCACCACCGTCCGTGGCTAAACTTACGAATTTCTTGCAATTGTCAGAAACAAATTACACAATCTATACAGTGGATGACTCAGAACGACGTGCTTTAATGAGAGACTGTGTTGGATTATTTTTCCACCTTTGTGCAGTAAATTTAACAGAGGAACCTTATACAGATCTTGAAATTGTGGAGGGGTGTAAGAATAAAACCATTCAAGGGACTTGGTTAGCATTAACACTTTTACGCCAACAAAACCTGAAGGTTGAAAAGAATTTTTACGGAAAAATCTACAACATGCTTTCCCCGCCAGAAGATACGGAAAATTTTCCAAACTTTCTGAAATGTAACAAGACGGCATTTATTGGCACGAAAGCAGGGATTAAATTCTATATGCTTTCCCTCAAGAAACACAAAAATGAGAACATTAATCTCGTGTATGAAGGACAAGAACCAATTTTGAGTCATGATGTTGGAATTGCTCTGGAATTTAAGAGTGAAGATGATGGTTTACTTCAAGAACGCCAACGATTCATAATTGAGTCTGGAATTTATAACAAATGGCTAAATGTTTTAGAGTCGGTAGAATTGGTAAGACTGGCAGGAAAATCTCGGGATACTGCTAGATTAGATTTTACAGAGGATCTTAATCCAAAAGCGTTAAATATGGCTTCCAGCATTGTCGCTGTATTCTATTTGTATTCTGTATGTACTGTAGGATGTGCGTTTATAGGAATTATGGAGTATATAAGATCTTTAAAGTAATTTAAACAAGGGTTACTTACAAATATCCTTTCGGAAAATGCATAAGCTGGTGTTCAAAATCTATTCTAACTTAATAAACGGAGAAGAACGAACCAAAAAATTAACTTTGGCCGTCGCGCTCGCGTCGTAGCAGAAAATATATTAATAAAACAGTTTTATAAAATAATTTTAGTTTACAAATTAAAACTGTATGTTGCTTGCACTTTTGACTGACTTGCACTCTGATTTCTTTTTAAAAAAGTTTTTTGAAATCATATGATCATAAATGGGACACCCTGTACATATTTGCGTGCGTTGTGAGACTAGTGAGTAGTGAGAAGGTTAAAAATTGACGCCAAAATAATTAACATGTTTCACCCTGTCCCTGCCATATGCCTGCCTGGTTAAAATGTTTAGCAAATTATATTGGTATTTAAAAAAATCTTAAAAAAATGAAATGTCAATTTTTTTTTCTGAAATAAAATTTGGTCCATCAAAATTTTATAATT
>JAQGCB010001957.1:0-12770 GCA_034698835.1 Protaphorura tricampata
AAAATGTGTCCAATAAAGAGAGAGTTTAATATACAGAAAGTGGAATAACAAAGAAGTGTATGCACAGGGAGTTCTTGCGTTCCTGAGATTCTGGTCGGAATAGAGAGGTGTAAGATATATTGGAGGTTGATATATAGAGATTCCACTGTATCTTCAAATGTTTGGTTGTAAATTCCAATGCTACATTTCATTACCACCATTATTATTTCATAAAAGTGAATAAAATACTCTCATATGTTCACAAAATATTAATTAATGCAATTAATAATTTAAAAACTTGTTAATAATTACGGTACTTTCGAAGCGTTTCCGTTTGGAGGGTGCTTCAATTGTCACATCTCTGAAGTTCTACTAATTCTTGGCCGGACTAAAAGGTTTAGTGTTTTTCCCACCATATTGAATCGGAATTTGTTCGACGTCTATCATAATCCGATGGATGAGGTGTTCCTTAATTTCATTCTTGTTCGGAGGAATAAGTTTCACAGACTCCACCATATGTTTTGAAAAGAAGGGTTGCATTAGTCTGTACATTGGTTGCATAATGGTTGGTGCTGTTTTTAAGGACTCATTCTGTAGTTAGCATTGCTTTTCCAAATAATGCAATACAGGGTGGTTAAAAAGTACAAATTCTTTTGTGTACTAGGCATGAAAGAAACTCACGGTTACTTTTGCCCCACCCTGTATATCTTAAACTTATATGTATAAGGTTACTTTTGACATACAGTTAAGCGCAGAGAACGTCCTAATCATGGAAGGATAGTGATTCGTCATGAGTGTTATGAAATGCCTATAGACATCAATGCCGTCAAAACAGAACAAAGTCAGGTATCAAATAAACACAGATTTTGAGCTCACAAGGGATAGTCCTGTGGTGTCTACCAGCATCCAGAACCGATATACTTTTTTTCTAGTCCCCGGGCATGCCTTGACCATGAATCAATCGAATTTCGTCAGCTCAAATCGTAATTGCGCCCACCAGAGGTCACGAAAGGTCATTTTCTATGCCATCCAATGTATTGTGAGAAACAGCCACCGCATCCGGGTAGGGAGCCAGATCCATTTTCACATTACATTTGGTAGCTTGGGAATTGACCTTTCCTGACCTCTGAGGGGCGCAATTACGATTTCAACAGACGAAATTCGATTGATTCATGGTCAGGGCATGACCAGGGACTAGAAAAAAAAATAGGTGGGTTCTGGGTGCTGGTAGACACCACATGACTATTCCTTGTCAGTGTATGATATGAAAAACTATTCTCACATTTAACTCACATTTAATACAAGCATGTTGTCTTAGACTGTATTGTTCCTCATCCGAAACAATGATCGCTTGAGTGATATGATTTCCATTCATCTCTCCACGTTCTCTTGCCAGAGTGATCGGAGCCTCAAACCATGTTAAGGTAATGTACCGTTTGAATTAAGATAATCCAACACGTGTACGCACTACTTTTCCAATATCCCATTGACCGAGTGTGAACCAAACCACTGGAAGAATAATTAAATTAATATACAGAAATTCGTATTTTTCAAATTTTATTGTAAATTCACATTCTGCCTATGTTTTATTTACCTGGACGTCCTTCAACATCTGAAATGGTTTTCCAATCGATAGGAAAATCTTGATGGAGTTTTGAAAAATCTTCAGTCATTATCGAATCTATTTTTTCATCTTTTCTCCATTTTAAATTCTTAAAATTAAAACAAAAATTACCAATGTTAATCTATCGGTGGCAATTTCTAAGTATTTTTATTTAATTTTACATGATTTTACCTGTCGAAGTAGGTTGGCTGCCGCACCCACATCTAAATCTTTCGCACGGACCCAATGCACAAGATATTCATCACGGTTCATGTATTCCGCATATAATTCTCCATGTTTCATGGCACTCCTTAACTAAAAAAATCATAATCGATTTTTAGATTAAGGTGGAGGATCTGATAACGTTTTGAAATATTTTTTCAAACATTCAAAGGAAGAATAAAAATTATGGTTTTTGGGATATTTGTGAATTATTTTGAATCAATTTTTCAAAAAGTGCATTAATTCTCTTTAAAAAAAACTCACCTTATCGACTGCATCTTTTTCTTTCGGAGAAAGCACAGCTTCTTGAGCTAATTCGGCTAGGACAAGAACATTCCAAAATATTTGGCATGCCAAAATGACTAAAATGAATCGTACTTTGTCCATCGTACTCTGTAGTTAGTATAAGAGTAGAAAGTCAATAATTTGCCGTGGAGTTGGGATGAAATGCAGTTTGATTGAAAAAATATTATCTGTCTGTCTGTCTGATTTTCCTTTTTATATTCGACCTTCTCTAGTTGCTTCAATTATGTTTGAATTTTATTATTCATAGAAATTGGGAGCAAGAACTAAAAAGAACATGCCTCAGTGCATATGTTTAGAGACCTAGATTCATAGGCAAATGCAATGAATGAATTAACATGAAATTGACCCGATTCACTATTTATTGTACAATATCTCTGAGCTGCAGCTAATACGCTCACTATTAATAACTCTTTTAGTTCGTATAATTATTTCTTTCGTACTCAACAGGAGCATGAAGGTAAGATACAAAATAAGGTGGACAGGAAGGACACTCATTAATTAACTTTTATGTCAGGTATTTTTATAGCTCCAAAATTGTGGATTTAGAAAGGAAATATCCATTTGATGATTTAAATTAATATCAATTTTTTTGACATGATCAAATTTATGAAGTCCTAGAATAAATTAAAATTTTGTTCAAGCACGATTTTCTCCAAATACCGTGGGGTTTTTCTAACAGGAATCTGTCCGAATATCATCGCAGTTGTTTTCGTGACCTTCCAAATCCATTATGTAACATACGGTCACAGTTTGAGTGGATTTTTTATGGATCAAAACTCTTAAGACATTTCGCGATTTAAGAGCTTTCTTTTTCCGTTTCCATTATTCATAACTGTGTGTTAATACATCAAGGCATATAATGTACAATACATATAGCGTGATGGTTGAGGGAATCCGTGACTTTAATCTTAAAAATGTTGAAATGTATTGCGTGTTAGTTATCGCTACTCCAAAATACTCTTCCAGCAATCAAAAGTAAAAACAAACAATTAACTGCCGTTCCAATAGTCCTTATCATTTTAAAATTATTTATGCAATAAAGTATGTATTTCAATAGTCTGTTTCAATCGCCAAGAGTGTACAATACAAAATGTGTGTATAAAAATACTTTTTTGACTGGGAATGTTCGATCCAGTCTGCATTTAACATTCAAATTCTAAACATCAAAACGTACAGTAGAACTGCGGCACACTCAAAATATATAAAATGATGTCTGCGGAATCATACCGAAACATTCAGTACGTTCTTCTCCTTGGATTCTACTTAAGAAATCTCCCTTTGAAATGGAGTGACAAGGAAAAAATGTTCAAACCATTACCATCCAAAAGAATTATTCGACAGTACAAAATGATCACTTGGGTCCAAATTGTTGGAAGAATATTTGTCATTAGCATATTTTCTGTTTAACCTCACATACTTTAACATACCAAGATATCATTCCATTTTCATCGTTTGTGCTTTGTCTTTGTTCACGTTGAGCGTTCTCATTCGACTGTTCCTATTAGACACAAGGAATCAATTGACGATCCAGACTCTCATCAATTGGTTATTGAGTTTGAACAAACAACAAAGTAAGCTCATCATATTTCATTAATTTAATGCTCAATGCTCTTATGTTTGATTCTAATGGGTGCATGTTTTGCTAGTGAATTTTTACGGGATGACATTGAAGGATGTTGGAATTGATTCAATGGAGAGATATGAGCGTTTCATGTGTGGGACATATTGTCTAGCAATCCTCCTTACTAGCCCTGCAATTCTTCTCATTCTCAATTGTCAGACATCGCGGCTGTTGACATGTCTCGACCATCCCTTGTGAATCGGGAACGATGAGCAAGGGATATTTATAATGTCTGTGGGCATGATTTGAGGTAGGACCAAATATAGTAGTTGTAATGAGATCCGAGTAATTTAGAGTAGGAGTTTGTGAAAGCATAAAAGCAATGGGAATAAGATGGAACAGGGGTCTGTCTGAATCAACATCTCATCAGAGTAATATCTTAACATGTAATAGAGTAAAGTATTTTGTCCGTGGAGTGGGCTAAGGCCTACGTCCAGGTGAGAAGAAAGAGTGAGTGGAATAAAAGTACGTGAGAACGTAGAAAGATCCAGAGGGTGTCAAGTGTGTACATTTATTTGGGTATTGTTGGAGAAGTTTATGGGACGGTTTCACTTGGTAACAAGTGAAGCGGCTGGTACAGCTTTTGGCCTAAGGGTCAAAGTTGACAAATTGGTGTACTTTACCATTGGGCGAACCGGAGGGCAAGGATACCGCTACACAATAGGTCAAAATAGGTCAAAACAGGTCAATTCGTAAGTCGACAAGTTTGGACAAACTTTTAGGTGACAAAATTTTTAGGTGGAATTTCAAAAAAGAGGTGAGTATTTTATTTCACAGGTACACTACGAAAATTTTATTTTCAGAAAGAGCGAGGTAAGGAATTTATTTTCAGGAAAATTGAATTTCTTTTAGGAATTTCTTTTTAGGAGGAGTAGCATTTTATTTGTTTTAGGAACATTTTAGGTCATGGAGAAACAAATCAAAATTGTGAAATCTAAAAGGAAAAGTGAATGGGAAGCAAATTTGACTCGGATTGCAAAAGTTTTGGCACATTTGGAGGTATTTAGAGGTACTCAGGATGTTGGTGAGTATTTACACAATTTTAATGAAGCGTTGAGATTAAATGCAGTGGAAAAGAAATATAGACTTAATGCACTGGTTGCAATTTTGGAAGGAAAGCCATTGAGTATGTATTGTCATTGGATAGTGGTTAAGAAAATAAGAGCTAAATGCTTGGGAAAACAAATTGATTATCAGTGTCCATTGTTGTATAAAGAACTTTGTTTGTGTTTAAAAAGACGATATTCAAAATATTAAATCAAAATAAATCCCAAACACTTAGTTCTGGTGAAAATAAATTAAAAATAAAAATGTCTAGCATTATGGAAATAGATGAAGATTTGAAAAAGCAATATGTAATTTTACGAGATGAAATTCGAAACTTAATGGGAAATATGGAAGTATATAATGGATTATCGGATCCGAATAAATATTTAAAACAGTTTGAGAAAGAGATGAAATTTAAAGGTCGACCGTTAAGTTCATATTTTAGAGCTTTGATAGCGCATTTGGATGGATTAGCTTTTGCAAAATTCTGGGCGTGGTATTGTAAGAAAAAGTCACCATTAAAAGGATGGAGTAGATATAATAGGAATTCAGAATTATATATAACAGAGGTTATAGATGAATGTAGTTTTGAATTATATCAGGAATTAGCAGGGTACTTTAAGTACGTGTTTCGATTTGCGGGGCGAAATAAGGAATAATATTTAATGGTACTAAATATAGAAGTGTGCATATAAGGAAGAAATTAACTCATGAGCTAATTAATTAACAATTATATGTAATTAAAACCGGATTGAATAATGTGTGAAATATTACATAGGTTGTGTGTTAGTAGTATAGCAAGCATATTTGAAACCCTGTTGTCCCGAAAAGGAAAGACTATGAGCAAGACAGAATTGGATTAATGCCAGAGGATTTAGAATTAAAGTAGGATCCACAGGAAAAGTGTTGAGATAGGAAGAGTGGGTTAAGAGTTGGCAGGCATGTCCTAAATTCTATTGAAAACGAAAGAGAGCAGGATATTTAAAAATAAATTGAATGTGCAAAAAGTTGGAAATAGCACATTGTAATGGAGCATGAATGTTAGCAGCGTCATCGCAATGGAAATGATCCAACAAAATTAGTAAAGAAAAAGTGTGTAATCTGCGAATTTTTTTTAGTGCGTATTCAAAAGTACAGTCGATCAGTGCGTTTGTTACGAATTATATTTTCCAAATAAGCAAAATTAGCAAGCGGAAGTACCTGGAGTTGTGTGTTAGGATTCATCAACTAATTGAGAAAAAGTTTAGAAGATTACTCTTATTACATCGGGTGAGTTGAAATAATTATATGAAAAATATTCATAGGTGTGATTTAGTATTCAATGTGGCATTAGAAGAGGGTGTGCATGCATGCTGATCTAATTGAGTAATGACTATGAGTAATGGGACACACTGTAGGATGCATAATACAGTCAGAGTAAAGTGGAGAATTGGACGCTGTGTTGATATGCAATGTATTACCAAAAGTCTAACTGCAAGGAAAGGAATGTGAGCATAGGAGTTGACAATGCATTTTGAATGGGCAAAGGTCTTATACAAGAGAAAGGGTTAAGTGCCAGCATTCTATCTGTAGGTACTATTAAATGCCATGTATGAATTCTTCAAGGAATTAATTAAAAAATTGAGATGAATAGTTCAGGTTAATCAAAAGGAAGCAATAGGTTATTTCATTCTTTTAAAATCAAATGGGTATTTTAGCCGAATTGAGCATACATCAATCATAATTTCAACAACATTGAATATCATACAAATATAGGCAGGTGGTATTTATTTCAAAACCAGAATTCAGTAAAGTCGGTAGTGAAAATTTTCAAAGTCATGGTCACTAAAACAGTGCGAAATCAGTCGACTCAACCTTAGTATAGTGAACAATGTACATTAATAAAAATCTGAATAGATAAATGATTTTGAGGAGTTGTCTATGGGCAAGTGAGTTTTCTCAGTTTCTAAGTTCTAGGAATAATCTGGGCGGTCATCAGGTGCGCAGGAATTCCAAGGCTATTTACAAATAATAAACATTAGTGTTGAAACACACTGTAGAGTGCATAATGTAAGTGAAGTAGAATGGAAAGTGGAATGCCCGGTTGACATGCTGTGCATTAATACAACTCGGATTACATAAAGAATTAAATGATGCAGGGCTCAAGGGTCCGGTTTCTGTATCAAGGTGGACTTTTTGAAATAAATAACTGATTCATAAACAATTGTCATCAAATGGAGGTAGAATTTTATTTGTTTCAAAACAATCAATCACGCGGTTTTCTTTTCTTTTCTTTCTCTTTTCTCAATTAAGCTTTAGAAAGTCAATCGAGCACTAGCACAACAAACTAGCAAATAAAGTCTACGGGTGAGTTCAAATACAAACTTTAACAAACAATTGATAAGGAAATGAAAGAGGTTGAGAATACATTTTATGCCAAATTTTAGGCCAATAGAACAGAGCATTCAAATTGTAATTTGATCTTAAATTTTTTTTTTTGCGTTTAACTAAATTTTTAAACGGATGTCGTTGTTCTCCAAATAACGCT
Organism: Protaphorura tricampata; assembly: GCA_034698835.1. Taxonomy (NCBI): domain Eukaryota; kingdom Metazoa; phylum Arthropoda; class Collembola; order Poduromorpha; family Onychiuridae; genus Protaphorura; species Protaphorura tricampata. The sequence continues at coordinate 7,306 of JAQGCB010001957.1, forward strand.
GTAAAATTTAAAGTCAAGATTGAAAATAACTCAACAAACATAATGGGATTTCTTTAGATTGTACGTCTCTCTTATGAAGGAAATAGCGGGAATGAAGGAACCATATTTGCATAAATTCTGTGTTATTATATTTTGGAATATTGAAACTTTCTTGTTGATTAATTATATTTGGATGTGTTTTATAAAAATCAATGCGATCAAAAAGCAATTTTCCTCTCGCTATGTAACAAACTTTATTAAGGCGGTCAGCAAGCATTAGTAATTGATAATATAAATTTTAACAAATGAAAATTGATGCTAATATACTTAGTAAATTGCAAGTGGAAACGAGAATAATCTAGGTCGTAGCTAGGAGGGTGTATAGGCGTTGGCGAAAATCATCATAGTCGTCCTCGGTAAAAGAAGTTGGGAATTCGGTAGATTCAGTGCGGACAAAGTATTCCAAACACATTAGTATGTAATCAGAGCATATGTAAGTTCTCGTGGAACCAGGTTCAGGAAATTTAAATGTTTCAGTTTCTTTGTTCCAAGGATTTCGGCGATTTTGGCATGAGACATAGTGATCCATGGTCCCACAAAGAAACTCGATCTCGTTGCTGTGGTCAGTAAGATTAATATCAATGGAAAATATCCTTTTGTTTTCTTTTCTGGCAATAAGAGCGTACATGTGTGCTCCTTGGGTGTCGCTGGAGTCTGATTGAAGAACAAGGAATATGAAAGCTGTAGGGGATGTATCCAAGTCCTTTAGATATGTGCTGTGAATCCAAGCATAGGGGGCATGACCGCTGTGACGATGATCACCATTTGAGTAACAGTGTGGGTGAAGAATTTTGATTGATGACGATAGTTGATCCAAATATGAAGCAAATTGTATAATCACCTGTGAATTCATAATTTTCAATTTTAAAAAAAAAGGAGGTATGAAAGGACATAATAGACAAAATAAGTTAATTAGTATTCCTTACTCGGCTAGTCAGGCCACGTCGCTGGAACAGGTCAGAAATATCTCTAGAACTCAGGTTTGCATGATCTAAGGCCCGAGCCATGAACATTGAATAGGGATTGCAATCCAGTGACGTCAAGGATTTCCGTCGTTTAGATTGTTTTTCAAACAAAATTCCTTTGATTATGAAAAGATATACTTGTCCAGGCAAAAACATCTTGTGAAATAATAAATATTCTGCTATATCGTCTCGATAATAGGAAGCATCGATGAATTTCAAGATTCTATCACGAGCAGAATTATGGGCCAGCGTTCCAGGACCATATTTAAACTCGGTCAAATGTTCAGCCCCTTCTTGATTAAAAAGATTTAGCAGTGAAAAGTTGAGTAGTCCGTTTTTCATTTTCATAGCATCAAAGCAGGAGAAGATAAAGTGAATTTGGAGTCGAATCTGTTGACTAAAAAAGGGAACAAACAGTTTAAAATTAAAATTTAGAAAATTAAAATCTATTTATAAAAAACTAATGTTGATAACCATGTACCTTCGTCCAATTTTCCGATAACATTTGAGGGATGGAGTAGAAAAAATTGTACTCTCGGAGCAAGTCTGAAAAATAAGTAATTAAAAACAAGGAAATTAGTAAAAAGAAAAAGATCGTGAAGTTTAATTCGACAATGTATTTTACTAGTATGCATAAGATAGGGAATTACCTGTCCAATTTTCGGTGCAGATCTGCGAAGCAAGATAGTGGTTTCAAAATTAGTTTCAACTACAGTCTTAATACTCAAATTTCCAGCATCAGATAAACTGCGTAAGGCTGCAGTTGCCCAAGTTATTTGATCCCCGGTTAAATTTTTCAGACACTCTTGAGTAAGATCGGTATCAAGGGTAATTTGAAGATTGATTTCGTCAGAAGTAAATTTTCTTCTCTGATTGGGTGAAGTTTTTAAGTATTTCCTCACGACGTTAATGAAAGAAACAGGCTGAGTTTGATAGCAGTGGGACAAGTGCTGATTAGGAACAGAAGATGCATAATCAATTTTAGTCAGTATCAAGGAGGATTGAGTAGCGATCTTATAAATTCGGGAACGAGTTAGTGTTGATTTCTGTAAAAAGAACAAGAGCAATAAATTATCTATAGACAATAGTACATGAATTGATGAAATAAAAGAATCTCTGTGCGCCAATAAATAAGTGTATTCAAAATACTTACCTGACTATTTAAGTAAGGACAGGGGACACGCCCATTTCGTGGGGTTGTAGTATGACAAAGTTTGGTCAACCGTTTTACAAGTTTTCTTTGAACAGGAGAACCGAGTCCAAATACATCTGAAATAATGAAACAAAAATAATATCAATTAACATTTTCTTTTTCAACGGTACAAAATCTGTTTAAAAGAATTATGAATATTAATATGAAACAGGAAGGTTTATTTTGAACAAATATGATGCTACGGGTTGGTGGTGTTAAAATTCAAACATTCATGCATAAATACAATTAGTTTAATACCTGAGGTAGATGTTGCGTGTTGATGCGCTGGAAGATCCATGATCAATTTTTTTTATTATTTTCTCAAATCAGTTTGTCAAAATCTAAAAAAGTTACAACAGAAAATACAACAGTAGAACCAAGAATCTAAAAACCAAGTGCCGGAGGTGAAGGAGTGAGTAGTCATTACTTTACCCACGCATAGTGAAAATGTGAGAATGCATCTAGGAGGCAGCGTGGTGCTATGTTGCCAGATTTATTATTGATCTAATTAATAAAAAATAAGAATCACAGTTTAATTAAAGAAATGCCAGGGAAATGGTGAGAGTAAAAAATGACTGTAAAAATATAAAAAATAGTATCCAATAATTGTTTTGCTGCCCGTGTTGGCTGTTCGTTAGAAAAACTCTAAAATATCTTGAGTGTCGTCAGTACATAGATGCTAGAGTTACTCAGACTTTGGTTTGGAGATTTTAGTGGCTAAACTGTTTTCGAGTCTTTGGATGTAGCCTAGATGGAAGTTCGGGTATAGCTGTATTGACTATGGCACATCAGGTTGCTATTTTGAATATGTAAATAAATCTGCAATTCGGATACACTATCGCAGTATTTAGAAATTTGATTAATAAAATGCACACAAGTAATTTGTACAAATATAATCCAGAAATAAACCATATTAGGCAGAATAGGTCAAGTTGGGTTTTTCAAACATTTGTTTTATTACACACCAAAAACACACAATAAAGGAGAATAATATTAAACGATTTCTGGAAAACTTTCACCAATAAAAATTCAATTCAAATAAGTTTGTAGGCGTCGGTCTCTCGGAAATTTGTTCCTGGTGCTAAAAGTACATGGATGGGTTCACCTTGTCCAGGTGTAGTCACAGTAGCAGTAATAGAACATGGGTTGTCACACAGGGTGTGAAGTACTGCAATTAGCTTAAAAACATCCTGTCTACTTGGTTTCTTTAAAGGACTTGTTAAAAATAAGTGAATCAGCTCCAAATTATTGAACGTAGATTTCAAGGAGGGAATACATTTCAATGGCTCCTGTGTCACACAGGAAAAGTCACCATCCCAAATTACGTTTGGTGAAAGATCAATAATTTTGATAGACGAACCGTACAATTTAATGAAGTCTTCGGTGTTTCTAGGAATTGCACTGGTCTTCAGTCGATGAAAAAATAAGGGCTGCTTGGCGTTAGGTTCAGATTCAGTTGGAGGTGTAAATAAATCCAGGTCAATCCCAGTCGACCCGAAACCATACCGAGTGATGGGGTAGGCTTGGCTTAGGGATTGAAGCAACTGTTTAATACGTTGGTTACGGGAACACAGGAGATCCTCCAATTCTTGTCCAGTGGGGTCAAAAAATCTTACATGTTTCTAAAAAACAAAAGAAAAATACATAATAAATATATATTAAATTCAGATTTAAAAAAGAAGTCAAAAGCAAAATAAAATTTAATCTCTTAAAAATAGTGTTAGTATTATTCTAATGCAAGTATACCTGCTCAGCCATGACAAAAATTACGAGTTGTGTTGTTTGATGGGAAGTGTAGTAAGGAAAATCTTAAGGTAAAATAGGCACTAATACGAAGGGACTGGTAAAATTTGGTATGTGTATATGTATGTCGTTTAAACAAAAAAGAGAAAGGACTCTGGTAGTCCCACATTGAAGGCTTTAGAAACTGTCATATGTCACAGGGCTAACATTTGAAAAAGGCTATGAACTCAGAATCACTAATAAACACACACACTATAAGAAACAGGAAGGTATTGCTAAAAGTTCACTCTTCCTCGGACTCCGAAACATAACCATAGGCGGACATGTCTTGAATTATATCTGCAGGGGTCACTCCGTATTTAATGCCATGTACATGGGAGTTACTGAAACTCTGGAGTTCCATGTCGTAGGGCATGGATGCGAGTGTTTGGGTAAGCTTCAATACTTCTAATGCAGAACGGCCAGTGGGTTGATGACCGGGCCAGTAAACTTCACACAGAATGGTTTCCAAATTTGGAAAAGGGATATTTAAATGAGGGACACAGTTCAGAGGTGATTCAGCTACACAGTTTAGAGTGGTAGTCCATGGTTTTAGGGGACTGAGCTGGATCCGGGTTACTAAATGTCCATATTGACGGACAAATTCCTTGGCGGAAACCGGAAGCTCGGAAGTCCGGACACTTGCAAACAAAATAGATCGCCAAAAGGGCCGACCAGAATATCCGGATTTCTCATTTAAAATCAATTCCATACACAAGGATTCGAACGAAAATACCGTAATAGGGTAGGCAGCAGAGAGGCTGGAAAACAATTGGTCAAGTTTCTCCTCACGTTCATCAATAATTTGTTCAATGTCCATACTGTTGCAGTTGAATTTAGATAAGGCCATCTAAAAAATTATTAAGCAATCAATTAATAAAATGACATCAATTTTAAACAGAGGTGCTGAAATTAAGTGTGGAAAAAACTGCGTTACCTTGATTAGTAGATTGTTGATTTTTGCTTCGCTAACTCGAAAAGAAACGATGATTCACTGGAAATTTTGGGCTGCACAAAAATATGAATTTGAACAAACTGGAAAATGACGGAACACAGAAGAATAGTGTTCAGAGTCAGGGTATTAACACAGGCATAAGGAAAGCTCGGTGGGGTATTTTTAGACGACAAAATACAAACTAGTACCCGGGTTTCCTCAGTATACGTACTCGTATGATAGTTAATGCCTCTGCACAGGAAGAAGAGTGCGAGTGCAGAGACTTCATGCATTTTCAAACAAAAAACGAAAAGAAATAGAACTAGCAGATTGTTTTTTGTGAACTGGAGGGTGACAAATAAGTTCGGTAAAATAAAAGCATGATTGTGCTAATTAAAAATGGAGATACATTGAGGCGACTTATAAAACACAAGTTATAAAGAAATACTAAAATTTACTGACAATTTTGTAGGAAATGGAAGGAAAGCAAGTGGAAGCCGAGAAAGTGAAGGGTACCGAATCATCTGAAGTGGCACCCGGTGCTAGTCAGCAA
>JAQGCB010001958.1:0-12767 GCA_034698835.1 Protaphorura tricampata
GACAGCATTATTATTTTACACAACGCAGGGTAGTTCAAATTACATTTCCTTAATTTCAACATTCATGACATCCGGATCTGATGTCCTTATCGAGAATATAAGCACCAGTTCTTATAGTTTATGGGTTCATTAAGTCGTTTGCTGCGTCGCAGCAAGCATCAGATTTTGTTTAAAAAAATTAGAATTGATATATTTCAGGATTTGAGGTAAAACCAAGTGAAACCACCCTATGCATTAGCTTTATATGTTCCACCGTTAATAAAATATACTTAGGTTTGTATGTCGCTGCATTGTGGTATCCTTCCTTCTGCATCTGGTTCTCCACATTTATAGACGTTCTAACGATCAGAATTTGACCAGAAATATGACTGAAACAGACTCTGATAGTTAGTTGACTTATACAGGTTTCGTTTCGGTTTAGCTGTACATGGTGGGTGCACTTTTATCGAAATGCCAGTTGGGATTTGGGATACTCGACAGAAGGAACTTGGGCCTGGCTGAAGCCTAAGAAGCAACAAGTGAAATTACATATGTCGTAAATGTCATCTAGGCAGTTTAAGGGAAACTTTACGTGAACCGAAGATATACAAAAAGTTATCATGAAATCTAGAATTAAAATGCTATGTTCCATATCGCATAACATGCGTAGACTGAATACACACGCAATCAGTGTTGAACTCACTATTCAGGATTTGATTTGAATCACTCAGAAATTCCTTTAAAAATTGTTTGAATTTGGCCTAATTTTCTCAGAAACTACTTAATTCTACGCGATATGACGGACAAGGTAAAGATTAGAAACATTGAACGAGTGAACAGGGTCAGATAACACTTTAAATTGACGCTTATGAAACGCTTTAACTTAACCCTTGTAAAATGCACAAAAACTTTAGAAATTTTAGTATTAGAAAGTGATCTCCAAACAATCTATCAGTCGTTGACACTATAATTTCACTAGAAATAGTAAAATTGGACACAACAAAAAAACAAAAGTGGATGAGTTTTTTTATTGAAATTTTAGAATCACTAGCACACTTTTCAAATTGTAATACAACGAATTCATTGACATCCAAAATCTGATACTGTTGTTATTACTTCGACATCATCATGCAAAATCTACGTATTCCACAAAATAAACAATCGAATAGTGAACTTTTTTTTAAACCACCAGGAGAAAGAACGTGTTAAATCCTCACAAGAAATCCGTTAACATTAGGGAAAAAACAATTTCAATTTAACCCAACCAACCCCGAGGCTATCTCTGAGCAGCTTACTTTACAACCAGACAAAACACCAGTGATGGGTCAAGGTTCTGAACTTAAAGCCTTACAGGGTTGGTCATGGTCAGATTGAGTATTCGGGGACACAGTTCCAAAAACAAAAATAAATTAATCCCATTAATTGCCACTGGTAGTAAATTATGGTTAAAGTGTGTGCGTATTAATTATGTAGCACTGTAGCAGAACTTCAATATACAAATACATGACTTTTCAATTTTCAGACAAAGGCAATCAAAAAGTTAACACCTATTCTGCCCCGCCCTGCACACATGACAAATTAAAGTGAAAGAAGAGATGAGGATATTTTTTTTCAGTACAAAGAATTCCTCTCTGATTCCTCTGCTTTTGATGGTTGGATCCTGAAATTGGATTTTTATTTATTTATTGTTATGATGGTTCTTCCTCTCCTTCTATTACTTCACCTCAAAGAGAATCTCCAGTTGTATTCGTATTACTATTACTCCGGATTGGATTGGAGTTTGAGCTTTGAGAAAGAAAAAGAAATTTAAGGTCTTCTAAACGGGTTTTGAGTGGATAGCAAAGGAAACCCTGACATTACATTACTTGAATTTCCAATTCTCAAATTACTACCTACGTCTGATCACTTCCAAATCGGAGAAAGAAATAGTTTTCGGTTTGTTTCCTTCCCTGTCTGATTTTACAAGGAAACCACTTTCTATGTAAAAACTTTATTGACTAAAAATCAAGCCAGGTTTTTTTTTGACATGGCCCAAGTTTTATATAAAATAGACTTATTCCTTGTATGCAACCAAACGAGTTCAAATTTGTACAGAAAGATGAAAGACACAACTGTCTCGACTTTGTTAAATTGAAATGGTGGTTACGATGAATTATTGAACACTTTAGTTTCAACTTTCTTCCATCTACGTAAAGAAACAGTGAACCACTTTAACGATCTACCACGAAGTAGTGCATACGTACGTAAGTACGTATAATTTATAATTCACTCCGACATGGCGGTAACTTGATGGAACTTAAGTTAACGTTGAGAACTCCTATGAGAACTTTTTTTTCAGAAAATTGGACAGAAAATGAACAAGATAACTGAATTAACGTTAAGGAGTGGAATAAATCGGATTGTCACTGTATGTTCTTATGCGTTTGATGTACTGTGACTGTCACACTCGTACTTTCACAAAGTGAAAGCAGTCAGAATGTTTATAAATATTTAGGGTTTACGCGTTTTATCACGAGCAAGGAGAACAAAACAAAAACTGCGACTATCAGATGTCACTTTTTCATCACATCTAACATGAACTATTTTTAAATTTAATTGTCTGTTGCTTAATACGTCATAAGGAAGTCTGGTTAATTGCAAAACTGTACCACGTGCTGTTTATCATACAAAAGTAATTAATTTATTGTTCATTGCGTGTTCTTGTTAAAATAGATACCTACACAATTTTGTCTATCATTCACCGTAAGTGCCGTAGCTCGTGTATATATGATATTCGGTAGTTCCGTCCGAGAAGATTTAATTAATTCAAATACACCATACCACACAGTGTAAAGCTCGGAAGGAAAATGTCAAATCAGAGAATGACTACACTCCTGACGACCTGTACATACTACAACATGACATAACATGCGTGCATTATTGTAATCAGTTTTATTTCCAACACTCAACTCAACTCTTCGTATCTTCACCAATTTGTTATCTAGCTCCGCGCGACTTCCAATGTAATTACGATTCTACGCTCTTCTGATTTTCCCAAGAAATTGGGTGAATATTTTCACATGACAGAATTACATTTGCTTGTACTGTAACCGTACTCGTTCAAATCAGCACATCACGCGCTAGCAGTTAGCAGTAACCACCATGACTCTGCATTCATAAATGGATTTATGTTGTTCCGAATTCTGAGAGTAGCCTTGTTAATTATAATGCGGTTCCCTGAGTTTGAGTTTGAGTTTGAGAGTGTACTTCAAGATATTAGTGTTACGGAAAATTAAGAAAAATCATGGAATTTTTGAGTTCAGAAAATTCAGGCCGATATTTCTCAAAAACTGAATTTGAAAACCAATTCTGACATACTTTTTGAATTGGCAGACAAAATTCGCAAATGTTAGAGAATTAAATTATATGAAAACTATCCATTTTTGAATTGCCGATGACATAATCGTGTATATGAATAAGTTTGCTTGCTTGCTTGCTTTTTGTGCCCAGTAATGTAAAAAAAATTCACTTTCCCCGTTCATGCATGGTCTTTCATAAACTTGTAGAAAGACGGAGAAAGTTGAGTTGAGAAATTCTCTTGAGTGATTTTGATTAGAAGTGAACCGTGTGTATGTATAGTAGGCGTACGTATACGTACCATAATGTTTAAACCCTTAAGCAAACCTAAACTAAAAGCCTGATGAAACATTTTACCCAAGTAAAATACGTACGATGTTAGTTGATTTTGAACTCCGTGGTGGTGGCCGGAGGTTTTTGGTCCTGAAATGTTGCGGTGGAGTGAACTAATTGCTTTGACACACGAAAGACTCACGACACGGTATGGTTCTAATCAATATTGAAGCGTATGGGTTTAGATTCAGGAGTAGTTTGTCGTTTGTCATTTTTATAGCGACATCCATAGTGGCACTGATCGTTAAGCCCTGAGCTGCTAAGCTTCATTGGAGTTTTCAGGAAAAGATGGGTGCGTTGCGTATAGGTGTGGAGAAAAATCATTAAGGGTTGAGGAATAATGCATGTACTCGTATTTCAATCAGTTTTCTATTTAGGTGTCGTCATCCCTAAATACTTTGGAAAGCGGAAAAGTTTTTAATTCAATTATCTTAGGATACACGGCTGGCACGATACTTTCGTTACACAATGGCTCTTCTGTTGCACTGGGAGTAAAGTTTTCTCTCCTTTGTTTCATTTTGAGATAAAGTTTAATGAATCATTAATGAGGGCTTGTAATGAAAACATCGGTAACAAATACATTGAATGTCTCCTTAGGATTTGTCAGTATCGAGAACAGAATTTTTTGTTATCCATTTTAAATTTTCTAAGAAAACTATGATTTAAAAAATTCAACTGGGAAGAAATCGACATAAATCTTCCAAATTCTTATAAATCTGAAGCGAATTTAAGCAGAAGCGTACGCCTTCTATACATAAACATGAATCTGACACGTGATGGTATTCCTTCTATACTTTGGAATTTCGATTGTATGGACAGACATCATAAAATGAAAAACAAGAGACACAAAGAATTCACACGGTCTCTTGAGTTGATCAGCCTCTCCTGTTCGCCAGTACATTTTTACCGAATACAGAAGACATACCTTGAGAGCCCTCCAAATCCAAGAAGAGAAGTCCAATCTTCCTTTTTTATTTCCTCTACTCAGGAGTGTGATCGATGAGAATAACACACACCTTTCTCTTCCAAAGTAATATTCTTGTATGTACTATTCCGAATCCCACAAAATCTTTACTACCTTCGCAGATTCAGTATTTGGTCATCGCATGTGTTCACAAAGTTCCTTCGCGTGCCCATGTTTGACCATAAAATTCTGTTGTGCAGAAATTTCCTGACAGTCTAAGTATATTGTCTAGAGAAACTGGGTTTACCGATGAGTTAATTTCGTTTTACGTTAAACACAGTCTAACCATTAATTATAACCATGGGATTTCGTAGTTGGGACAATCATCCCTTGTCATACACTCATACACACGTGTCGCGCTTGAAAATCTCCCTGGGTCAAAATTTCATTACTGTCTAAATTGTACCGAAGCACACAAAACAACAGGAATTGGATGAAAAAATAGAAATCATTGCTTGCTTACCAATATCGCTTGTAACGTAATGTTATGTTTGCTCTTATTTTATCTCACACGAATAAATTCTTATCAGAGAACCTGGGCAAGACCAAACAATTCTATATCGTTTTATCTGTGTAATGTATTTCACACTTCATTCATTCCCGACCCTTCCGAGCTAATGTGAAACGTCAAACTTTCAGTACACACGCAAACATGCCGTCAACAATTCCCAAGAATCCTTCCGGTTGACAGATTCAATTTCAGTGACTCAAATCCCGTGATATAGATCGATTGAAATAATTTAACTGTAGTCATGACTGAATTTTAATTAATACAAGGAATTTGACTGACGTGAGTTCGGATTTATGAATCGGTGAAAGTGAATTCGGGTAAAATCCGAAACTGGATCTAAATTTACACTAGGTAGAAAACGCAGTGTTCTTTTCGGTATAAACTGTACAGTACACGAAGATTTTAATGATGTTGAGCTCCAAGATCTCTTTCGTGTCAGCAATTAGTGAAACTGTAAAAAGTTTTTCAGACTCAGAAGACTCTCCTGAGATAAGTACAAATGGCCCTTTTGAAATACTTGATTGCGTCAAACCTGAGATCCTTCGAAACCCCACTAATATTAATGACTATGAAGAAACACTAGACCATGGCTATAATTGTGATTGTAATAATAGATTTAAGACTGGAGTTATTATTTCAAATGATACTGACAGTGAAAGTAAAACAACAACCGAGTTCAGTGAAATCCATATTAATGATGCAGAACCAGAACTGTGCGAATGGTGGGAGTTTAGTGTTGGATACCCAGTGTATGACTTGAGAGTGAATGATTCTAAACATTTATTTGTGTACACTTTACAGAAAAACAAAGACATGATGGAGGATTTGCTCGGACATTCAAAACTCAAAAGCAGTAAGTACAGTATTTCTTGTTTTCTTGTTAAGATTATTCCAGACATGCGGAGAGATATGATCGGGAAATCTAAAATTGCTTTAGATATGAAATAAACATGGTCTCAAACACAAGTTGCGCTTTCCCGAATAGTGATATTCCGAAAAGTAAGACACTTTTGTGAATACTAGAGCAAGAGAATAGTGAAGGAAGAATTTAGTAATTCTTGGTTGGAATAATTTGTGGTGTACCATTTTACTATTTTTGATTGGAAAGCACGTCTGTGTGACGTTTGTATAAAATCTCTTTCACTGCTTGTGCTGTTGGAAAGAAAGTTACACCATTGTAGGAAAGAAGAGTGAAAATCGACCTAGCGTTGATTATCATTCTTCACTTTTCTATAGTTTTGTAATTGTGTAGAGTGCATAAGCAGCATACCCGAGACAACTTGACCGATTATCGTTATCAAAGTTTATGTGCACATGTAGTTTTTTATACGACTAAATGTTAACTTTAGCAATAGCATTAGTGAAACTAAACATGAAAGCTTAAAAAAGAACAAGGACCCAAGAATTAGTCATCGGTCTATATTTTCGTTGCCGGACTTCATTGCAATCGAGTTAGATTTAGTTATGTAGCGAAAGCGATGCGAGTCAAAAATTAATATTTACTTCACGTTTTGTCCATGTGTTCAAAAAAGATCACAGTTTAAATCCTTTGAACTTAATTTCATATTTATTTGTCTTGGATTTTAAAACTTCCGACGTTTGTGCCCACAAGAATATCTGTACAGTATGTAATGTATACTGCCTAAATTTAGAGCGAGGGTGCCCGAGAGTTGATTTCTTCTCCTTTCCTTCTTCGCTTCTCAGCGAAATACTTGAACTAAAATGTGGTAATACTACCGCTTTCGCCGTTTAGTGATATAAATCGGTGAAACCTGTAAAGATTTCTTAACATCAAAAGATGTGTCATAAGTGTAAGGCCGTAGATTGAATATTGTTGTGCTTTGCTGAGTTAAAATAAAGAACACCATCCTCGCGAGTTCCCGGTATACCTTCTACTGCATAAATTCTGATTTTACACATCTATTAGAATTTCGTAGGTTGCTTTCTTATTTATAAAATCCAAGGTGGGTCTTAAGAGAGTCAGATTCATAAAAAAAAATCATCCATTTTTGAATTCTGAGCCGTACTTTGATATTTTCGAGCGATGCTCATGGTTTGGCAGGGATGATAAGAGGTCTTACGGATGCTCGTGAATAAATAGACTGGATTATCTTCAAGTAATATTATACATATAAATTTTGTGTATACTACGATTTACAGGTTTCACAAAAAAAAATGTTTATCCTTTTGGCCGGAACTTCGTGTGACCGGAAACTGAAGATAACAAAACAAAATGATTTATTTGAACGATTTTTATTGGTGGGAGTGTGTGTAAATTAGTAATGGGGTCAATCACAGGTTAATGGTAATTCTGCAAAGAGCAATACAAATATTGACTCGACAATTTCCAAAAGTCAACAAAGCGGAGAGTTTCAAAATGATCGTAGAATCATTCTATGGAAAATACAGTACATATTCACACATACGCACTCACGATATCAATTTATTATACAACAAACAAGCCAACATCTTGAAATTCTCAACTATGAACAGATTGAAATTAAAAAATTTTAATCGGTGAAAATACATGTGCTAAAATACCTTGGCGCAAATAATTTCATACCGTCGCTCGTACTGGTAGGTTTCAAAGTTTAGACAGCTTTGCTGAAGTGAGATCTCTGAAAAGAAAATGTTGACGCATTATTATAAGTCTATATATTTAAAATGTTGAGAATTTTGGCACCACTATTTGTTGAATCGATTCATGTTAACAATCCTGCTGGCGCCGGCAAGCAAACGGAAGTGCATCTGAGGAAGTGGTAAACAAACTTTCACTCATAATATTATAGCTTTGGAGTGTTCTGAAGTTATTTAACTTTATATAGCAGCGAAACAGCAGCATTCATTTGCATGTATTGTGTTGGTGAGAAATGAATAATCCGGTCAGTCCAGATAGGTTTGACTAATTAGTTCTGGACCACTCACTTCTAAATAATGAAAGGAAAGAGATGAAGACAACGTTGACAAGGCCACAGAGAGAATATTTAGCAAATTAGTACCAGTTCGGGGTCCAAGACTTTCTACGCTCAAACAAATTATCTAGGGAGAATTCATAAGAACTGAAAAGAGTATTGAGTAGTTGTTTTTGAAAAACAAGGTTAAGGCGTGTCAAAATTTTACCCACGCTTTTTTTTTGCATCAACCAACAGAATCGGGAAATTCGTGATGTGCATTGCCGGCGCGCACTTGAACTGGCATGGCTGGTAACCCATGGGACTACACAATAGAGTTCTACATCCAAATGACACCCGAAAAGGTCAATCCTAACTTAGTTTCACATAAATAGATATATAGAGAGAGAGATTGCAGTAGTCCCACAAGCCATCACTTCTGTTCTGACCTTCTATGTATTCTACCCTGACAATGCATAACAATTTCACGAGAGAAATCAAGTCATCATAACTCAATTAAAAATCTCATTTCGCCACCAATTCCCACAAGAGTTTGTTTTCTCATTTCGGCTGGTGGCTGGGAATCAAATTAATAGAGTCATCCTTCAATCTTTTCCTTCGAGTCTTCATTCACAATTTTTAATTTTCATCTTCAAATCGGATGAAAATAAAATTGCATCAACAGATTTACTTCACAGACTACTCCTGCATTTCCACTCTTCATCTAAAAACACTACAATTATTATAACAGTATCGCTTGAACCCGTTTCGACAATATGTACTATGAAAAAAAAATGTACAAATTAACACTTTTCCATAGGTCAGATGGCGGGTACAACCTGAATTTGCATTACTATTACGTGTTTACAAAAATAATAGCTCAGTGGCATTCTCCAAAGTCCTAAAAATAAATTAGGGAAGTTTAAATCTCTTGGAAATTAAAAGTCAGTTTTGCTGTCAGTTAACATGTTATTTTCATCCGATGCGACACGCAAGTGTAGAACGTAACAATTTACAGACTCGGTTTGGACATGACAAACCTCAATTCAATTAAGGATGAGCAAAGCTCCTGGTTTTATTTCGTCATTTCGTTTAAGCTCCTGAGCTCGACCCGTCGTTTTACAAATTACTATTGCGAAGTATTCGAACAGAACAGAGCGACACAATTTTTATTATTTTCTGGACAGCTCCGGTTCTTCGTCTTACAATATTCAGTTTCAATTTGTTCTAATAAAACCTCAAAGGTTTTACTCACAGAACAGATGAAATGGTACAAACGTTTTGACAGGCTTCATATGTGAAAATGGATACTATTTTGAACGTTCTTGGAATATCTTTTCTTGTACAAATTCACATTACGTGATAAAAATACGTTTCATCTATTCCTCTCTATTTCTCTGTTGAACGTGGACCAGACTTTCTCCAATTTTTTAGAGAAAGCCACGAGAAAGTAAGCGAACGCTAATTCTCTCCAGGGGTACTATTTCTAAGAAATCCGCACATGTATCAAAAATATTCAGGTTAAAAAGTATGTGAAAATCACCGAAGATGGACGAGCTAACATATAGAATATAATTACAGTTAGTATACTGTAGAAAACTTAAGCTAAATTCCGTACCCGGATACCGTTTGATCTAATTGGGTGCGGTTGGAGGTAGTACACGCGGCTGTGCTTCTGTTATCTATTCATCTAAAGCTGACATAATTTTGTGTCTGACTAATTTGAGTAGTGCATTTAATGAATTGCAAAATGCACCGAATGCATTAATTAAAACTTTAGTTGGTTCATTAGTGCACGCGGTGCGCGTGATTAAACCAAAGGTTTCCAAACAACACAATTTCCCTTTAGTCAAATATGTAAGTTGCAGCAGATTCTTACTCTGTTTTGACATTCTTCTCCAACTTGTAACTTTAATATCTGCTAGAACTGGTCTGGATTAAATAACACACGATATTTAAAAAATTGGTGTTAGATTTGGTTCGGATTTGGTTTGTACCCGATAATCATGGGGACTGGATGTCTCCAATGCAGTATTTGCTGTGGGGAGCAAAATCACTGTGAATGTGAGTAAAATTAATTCACTTTGAGATTGTAGGTTAAATAATTTTAAGAAGCTGAATGAAAAGATAGAAGCAATTCATTCTATTAGCCTAACACAGATGACTACAATATGAAGCGAAAGCAATATCTGTTTCATAAAATTATTTTGTGCAATTTTTTGTGCAATTTTTAAGAGACTTATGAAGGAGTCAGATTTCTTTAGAATTAGAACACAACAATTGAGATAATTATCGTATTTGTTAAAACATATATTCACACGTACGTTTTTGTGCTTGTTGATTGCCTTACAATTAGTAATTCCAACCAGTGATACTGTAAATAATTATGAACTCATATGAATGTACATTGTACATGTACAATAGGTTAAATTGTCCCATTCTACACCTACCAGTCACCGTCAGTGTTTGAAGTTCGTGAAGAGCGCAAACAAAGCCGACCTGTTGTGTGATCGTGATCGTACTCGTATTCAATTTCACAAAATCTATTTTGAGCAGAGTCGGCAAAAGGTAAACAAAGTTTAGCTGGGGGTATATAGGAATACAAAGGACAGGAATGAGTGCAGGCGGAAGTTATTACGTGTTGTAGGTGGAATTTAGTACGAAAATGCACAAACATGTTGATATTCCCCAAAATATAACCTGAGGGGTTGTTGTATGTGCGAAAGTAGAAACATGTACAGAACACTAAAACTAGTGATAGAAAAATTATGATTTTAATGATGAAACAGATGTGGGCGTCTGTGATTCTATTTCAAGTCGTTACTTTGTACAACTACTAAATATTTTGTTCAGTTTTCAGTCAGGTGAACGGCTGTAGTCTGAAGTGATACTGTCTTAAAATCTCGCGAAAGTTTCGGACATTCGAAATTAGATTCGAAGTGAGTGCCTGCTGATTGAGTCTCTCAAACTGTTAGCTGACGGTTTAAGTGAGAGTTTAAAAACCTTAATTGAGATTTCAAACATATTTGGGGCATTCAACTATATAATTGAGTGAAAATAAATGTTTCTAAATCTAAATCCAAAGCTGAATCTAACATTCTTGAACAACGGTTTTTTTAAACACAGGCCAGGTAGCTAATTTATATTCTACTCGCAACTGAATCAACGTATGAGGTCAAAAATTTCTACAAGCTTACTCAGCATACATTTTTCTTTTGTTTCCAGCCTTTGACAACCCAAGGAATCGAAATCATTGCAATATGAAGAATATTCATGATCAAAATCGACACAATAAGAATTTGCCAGGTGAACCAAATCCTTGCCTCCCAATTACAATGGTAAGTTGAGTTGCGTGCATGCGTGTTTATTGAAACCTGCTCCAGTATGGAGAAATCGGGCAGATATCCGGAACCAGTTCTATTTTATTTGAACTAAAATCTACAAAATGATATGGAAAATGGGACTACCAAAATTTGGAATTTATTTGAAGTGTTCTTCACTGTGTTTCTTTTTCTTAACTGCCGATACTGCATTATAGGATCTGACGTCTCGTCGAGGGTGCTCTTCTTTGTTACAAGTTTTTAAAAGTTAATAATTTCTGTTTTATACAAGACCAGTTTTAAACCTTTCCAAGGCCCCATCCAATGTGCCATCTTATTTAGAATTGAAAATTTGATTTGGATTTTTATATACTTAAATGACGCCAAAAGTAACATACTCTTCCACTGTGAGAATTTAAAGTGGTGGTCATTTTACCAAGAGCATTGTCGGACATGTCTCAAATTATCGAATCTACTGGTCACGCTAGAAAAAGCACAACATCTAGTTACTGAAAAACATCTATAATTAAAGCCTTTGAGTTTGGATAGGATGGGATGAAAGGGTTAATATTTTGGGACGTACGACAAGTGCTGAGGTTGATGGAGCTGTGTCATTTCATGCATCCCATTCATTCAACCATTCATTCTCATCCCCATTGCGCTGTAGAAATCTATTGAAGAATTTATGCCCGACATATAAATTGATTGATGGGAGAATTCACTTACCATTTCATTCTAGAGAAGCCGCTGCTACATTGTGATGTTTCGCTGATACTATAAAACTAATCGGAAGAATGGAAAGGGGAATTTGTGCAAAAGTGCGTACTATGTGCCATCTCATCAATAAATCATGAATCCGCCAACTCAACGTCTTATTTCCTTTGCTTACATTTTTAAAAGGATTCAGTAGTAGTGGTAGGAATGGAGCAATCGAATAATTTTTATTTTGTATGTTAATATGAGCAAATATTTATGAAAGAAAAATCCACGCGCGTGAAAACGTCCCAAACCAGATTTGTCTAGTTTTCAAACCAGTTTAAAATAATAACCTTCACTCCAATGTATAGGAATAACAATTAGTTGACGAAGTTATTTTCTCCAATATTCAGTTTTCTCCTACTACTAGGGTGACATTCAATGTAAAACATGAAATAATTAGAACATTTTTTCATGCATCGTATTTCTAACAATCTATCCCGAATAGGTGCCATCTCCTGAAATCTCAAGAGCAGGGAGAATTCTACGAACGATGATTCTAACGAGATCACCTGGACTAGTGAGAGATCGACGACAACAATCAAGAACATTTCGAAGATGCCTCGTCGGAGCAGAAATGGTAGATTGGTTGCTTGCGATTGGGAGTGCTAGTGGTTTTGTTAACTCAAGGCATCAAGCCACAGGAATGTGGCAGGCTCTTCTAGAAGAAGGATTAA
>JAQGCB010001959.1:0-12766 GCA_034698835.1 Protaphorura tricampata
GGGTGTAAATTTTCCGTTGGAATTACAAGATTATTCTATAAAGTCTTTCCGTTGAGGGTTACGGATTCAGTCATTGCATTTCACCGATTACTACCATTTCCTTCAATTCTAAAACTACAAACTTGAATATTGGAATCTTCATGTTGCAAGTTGAATTTTACATGAACGGAATTTTCCTTGTTATGCTCGTGTCTGTTTATTCTAGAGAAAGGAAGTCCGGGGGAACAATGAGGAAAGCAAGTGGAATTATTAGATTCCGCTGTAGAATCGACGTAATTTAGATACCCATCGTTTCAAAGGGTTGAACACAGACAAACATGGACAAGGACGGATGCATGGGGATTCGTTCAACAGATGTAGAAAGGAATGAAATGAAAATGCAATAAATATGTTAAGTAGGCTCAGCCAGACACACACACACACACACAAATATCCACAAGCCTTTGCTATTGCCTTTGCCTTTAGTCTACGTACTGTACTACATTGGATTGCATGGCTGAGAAAGTTTATGGAAAGGAATTGGATTGTGAATCTCCAGGAGTGTCACGTCACAGGTAGTGTTTTATTCAAAGGGAAAAGTGGAAGGAAGGAAGGTAAAACGCATTGGATTGTTTGTTCTTAGAGAGAGAGAGAGGAGAGGATGCGCGCCCTCACATCCGAGTTCATTAAAATGTCAAAGAAATGGAATGGAATGGAAGTGAACTTTAGTTAGGTCCCGGCTTTTAGACCCTTCCTGCAAATTGGAAAGAAGCACGCAAACGACATGACATAACCCACAAACAGATACATAACATTTTACCAGGTTAAATGCGTGCGTAGGTTGAGTTTAAGTTTTTGTGTGCAAAAAAATTTACTCGTCTTGAATAGGTTCTTTTCTCTGATGTATTTGACACTTGTGACCTCTTTACTTTGAAGTCATATGGTAAGTAAGAGGTTTACCAGAACCAGAACGGTTTCTAACCAAAAGGCTACGGACATATCGGAGTAGCTTCACAAAATTTATCGTGCACCGCAGATTTTGTCATTAGATTCTTTAAACTAAAAGTCACATTTTCCTCAGTCGAGCGAATGCACGATTCTCCTTTCTAACAATGACTTTCCCTAAAACTTTCCAGAATTATTTTTCAGAAAGTTTCAAAATATTTCTTGGACCACGACGAGTGAAATATTCGAAATTCAGTCTGTATTTGCAATTTTTCAATCGGTTATTGTATGAGAGCGGTTCTTTATTAAAATTTGCAAATCAACATAAATTCATGTTTTAAAACTGTTTATTTGAATTTAAAGTATTATGTAATGAAATAACACATAATCAAACTGCAGTCTGTGCCAGTTAGAGAGAAAGGTCAATGCGGACGACCTCCGTTAACGCAGTACCATGAAGATTGCAACCAATTTTCAACTGCCATTCCAGAATTCATTATAATATTAAAAGGAAATTAAGCAGTCGACTCGGTGTGAACTCAGGGCATGGCTAATTAGCAAATACCTTCAAGTAGATAATAACCACGCTCGCTCTCCCGCAACATTTCCAACTGTCAACAAATGGGTCTGACTGTGGTAAGTTGTGTGGCTCGGCTGCGAGGATGTGTATAAGTAAGTAAGTAGTAGTGCCCTGCCACAAAACTGATTTGGATTCCAAATAAATTAGGGAGTTTCGCCTGAGGTTTAAAAACTTTTCAGTAGGGACGGACTTGAGTAAGTACGCATACAAAACATACATACATGGATTTTGGATTCTAATCCTATAGCAGAAGCGGGAATACGGAATACGAGTACTGATAATAATCCCAATCCAAGGGAATCAAGCAAAGTAATCTCCGTTCTACCCCAGACGGGTAGTGTAGTAGTAAAGTAAAGTAATGTAACTTTATCCAAAACACGGAGAGTCTTTCCTGCCAAATAGATTCCTATTTGGCATATTCTGGGTAGAGGAAACTACTCCCGTGTCCTGAGAACAGGGTTTGACAGATGTGTGCTAGCTGGTCTGTGTGTGCATGGATGAATCTGATGTGAGTGAGAAGGCATCTTCTTTTCCTATATTCTAGAGTGAATTTATGCTCTGCATACATGCTATGCATCCATTTCCATGACTCCTCATGTATTATTCACTTGATTAGATTCATACCTTCTTCCTTTACTCTACGACTATACTACTCTACTACTCTCATCCAGGATAGCAGAATAGAAATAGGACCCGATCCTGTGCCGGCTTCTGTTTCGTTCTCTTCTCAGACAAGACACACTGACTGACTGCCTGACAAGGGACACTGGTTACATGTGCGTCACTAAGTTTCAGATGGATGTAAAAACTTCCAGGACTTTACATGCATGCCGACATAAATAATTCAACCAAGTTTCTTGATTAAAATATGAAGGTTTTATCGCCCTGTGTCTCAATTTTTCAATTTCTAGTATGTATTACGCAAAGTTGGATTCCTCATTTTTGGTGTCAACCTTTATAGTTCAGGATATACGGTATGGATCACGATAGACATTTATTAATTCACATTCGTCGGTAATGTATCGCCAAATATCACTCCGCATTTTCACCTCAAGAGAGGGTATTATTAAAATTATTTGACAGGGTTACATTCGACGTCTTTTGAAATGGTTACTCTTTATGGAATGGAGAAAATATTGTGGTACCAGGTTTCGTGAGTATTCTTGTATTTGTATTAAAGTGTGCTAGAAAAAACATTTGAGTTATGTAACCCCCCGCATAATTACATTCAGACAGATTCAGATTCCGCGTTTCGCCAGGGGTTATTGAAACTTCGGTCTAATTTCGCAATTACAATGACACAAAAATTTCAAGACAAAATTGATCAAAGATCGCTACTGGATGGACGCCGTTTTTTCTATTTTAGCACGTGTCTTCTGATCGCTATCGGAGTTCAATGAAAACCGGTAAAATTATTAATATACTAGGTGATTTGAGAGCCCGGATCTTCCAAACCGGCGGATGGTTACCCGAGAAAAGATAGATAAACGGTCTTACGAATACTTTTACCTGGGTCTGTTGAGCTTTTAGTTCAACCCGCGACTTTCAGCAATTTCTAACCAAAAATAATTCCAACGACCCCTATACTGTACCCTCTCTTTCGACTCGAAGTTGAACTTCGACTATCAAAAATTTGAATTCCACATCCATTTCCATTACTCTAAGGAATGTGTTTCTTACATTTTATGATGACATCTTCTAAAGGTTTAATCCGGCTCAATTTTATTCGGAGAGGGTAAATGGCTATACTGAAGCCTGTGCATTATGCAATACCTTTCGTTCAAGATTTCAGGTATTTTAGGAAGAATTCTGGTTTTCGATATTTAGCTACATTTAGAAGCTGTTTAGATACAATAATTTTGCTGTTTCATCTGTTTTGTTATAAAAACAGGTAACATTTGAGTTCGAGCGAAAAATGCAGGAATGTTGAGCGAGTGGTCGCTATTTGAGTGATATAAGATATTTCCAGTTTTTACAAGAGCCGGTCGTATTATCCAGGTGATCTAATAGGGTTTCACTGTAATTGTACAATATTGTGTCCAACTCGTGCGTTGTGTCCTGGCTGATCCAAATTGTCAGAGGGAGGTTATAAAGTTGAGCCAATAATCGTAATGGACTAAGGGATTCTAACCTAATGACTAATTGGCAATTTCACAAGGTTCCTCTGTTTTTGTTAGAACAAATGGTATTTGACAAGAGACTAGTGGTCCCTTGTGGAATGAAATGCAGGAGTCGAAGTATAGTGGCCTGGTGGTGTGGGTAGGTGTAAATTCAATTTCGGTGAAGAGAGAGAGAATGGAACCCAGCACGTGTGACATGGTCGGACGGGAGAGGCTCTTCTCTCTCAGTTGAGCAACTTAATTCAAACCTGAATTGGACCATGTTATATGTCTGCCAGGACTCACAGAGCCCCATATTACACTCTCACTCACATTCCCAATGCAGTCCACCGACACTGCCCGGCACTCTCACTTTCACTCTAACTCGCCTTTTCCCCCCACTAATAAGTTCCTTTCGGCTTTTCAAGCCTTTCACCACACCGCACTACATACATACATATGTAGTATTGCCCATATGAGCTCAGTCCATGAGTGTGTGTCTGGAAAACAACGAGACCCCTTCAAATTTAAACTTTCTCCGGGGGTGAAAGCATAGGAATTTTTTTAGCATCCTTGAAATAATGATGTAGTTTAAGTCCATGAAAGCTATATTCATTCTGACTCACTTTCATAGACAAAATAAAATTATACTCGTCCATAGAATTATTGAAATTATTTTAAATGTGACATCCTTAAAAAAACTCTGCGTTCTGGTTGGGAATTAAATTTAAGTGATAAATTCGTCTCTAATTCTGTTTCGCATTAACGATTTTTATATGTCTGAATCGCGTCGACCTGGGTTAGTTAGCCTTTCGCTTGAAAGTACACTTTATGACACGAGATGTGATGGTGGTGTTGGATGGTCCTTTTGTACGGAATCTAAGCAAGTCTACCCGAATGTCACTCACATGCTGAAAGATTTTCCTACCCACGTTCTCTTCAATTCTGTTAAGGTTTTCATGCCTGCAAAAGAAAGTTAATTTCTCTACGGACGTTCACCCTGAGGGTAGTAGTTACATAAAATTACTACCAGTAGAATTCTTTTTCTTCCAGTCAAGTCAGCAGATATTTTTTTTTGTCGATTAATTCTGAAACTTGTGAAGTATATTAGCGTGGTAGTTTGGTTTTGGCAACCCCTCCCAAAATAAATGCCCTGAGGGTGAGAATTGGAGAAGATGAAGAGGTTTTGCTCACCCTGCTGCCCCGTTCAGTTTATAATCAGGATGATGAGAGGACACGAGATGCTGCTTTTGTTGGGTTCTGAAATCTTCATTCCGTGAGAGTGAAAGAGTTTCCTTGCTTATGGATCAACTCTCTCTCTCTCTACGCGTCCCTACAGTTTTCCGTGGTTCAGTAGTGGTTTTGAAACCCCGAACCAGAGGAAATGAGTTTTCGCACGCCCGAAAAGAGAAACGAACTCTGAGAGTTTTCTCAAGTCTCAGATGGGTAGGAGATATCGTTAACCACTACTACATATATTGCAATACATTTCGGATGCACTGCAGCAGTTTCCTTCATGGTTTTCACCAAATTTCTAAAATTACACTCACCAGAAATGAAATCCTGTAACGATAAAGAAAGACGAACTCATTCATGCGGGTACAGGCTAACGAGGAAAACACCCAAACTGTACTGTCAAACATAACTCAGGCAAATTATTTTGTGATTTCTCATTTATGGACGTTTGCTCATGTTAAAATTTTCGAATTTATGTCATTGAAATAAATTTTTATTCAGTCAGAATTTGGACATATCAAGCTCATGCAAATTATGTCAACTTTCTAATCAGTTGTTTGCTTGGATCTGGTGTTCACGTTAAAAGGCATTTCCTTGTAAGAGAGAAGGGGTTGACTGTATTAGTAGGGTTACGAGAATAGGAACACTTTATCTAAGGGAAGGTCGTTACACGTAAACACTTACATTACATTAAGTTATGCTTGTGTTACTTAACTTAGCATTACTACGGATTACGTTAGGACGTGTTTGCAGAAATGCAATCTTCACGGCCCTTTGAGTTTTGTTCATTTTGTGGGGAAAATCCTTCCCTACCTCGTTACTCAAGGAATGAACACAAACCTGTCCTGCATGCCCTTTCGTTGGACCTAAATCTAAAATCTTCCTTTCGTCTAAATACGTACTACTTCATACATAGGAACAGAGAACAGATTTAACCCTTCAGCCCACTGGTGATTACAACCGTTCCTGTAGAACAGTTACTTAAAGAGGACAAAAAATGCTGTCGTTAAGCCGTCGGAATAGAAGCGCAAGTCAATAATGGGTAATTTAGATGTTTGGCTGATAGATTGAATATTTTTGATCTGATCGGTCTTCCCAACAAACTGCAGGAAAACAAGAAGGATAAGTGATAATTCTTATTATTACTTATATGTAATTTATGTCCGTAGAAAGTAAGCTGTACCACCGAAAAATTGCTTTTAATATTTTTTATACCGGGAGAAGTGTGACCGTATGCGGCAAGGGCTGCTCGCGCTACAAAAGCAGGATAGATTAGTTTAGTCCAACCATATTGTCGATAGTACTGATTATCCTAAAACTACTTAATTAATTAATGGCAAGGGAATTGTTTTCCGTGGACCACGAATGACTACGAAATCTAAATAACAATATTGCTACGTGGGACAAATGATTAGTAATGTTAACTGGGATTGCTCGCCTACTCCAAAAATAGTTTGGAAGTGTGCACGCTGAGGAACGTATGTTGTAAGAATATATCCATTCAATAATTACAACAACCGCCTCTTCAAAGTCAAAAATTCCAGTGTACTTGTAGAAAATAGCAACTCTAGAGTTTGCCACTTTCTCTTGATTCTCCCCTACACTAGGGAAAACTCCCACTCAATAACTTTACTAACTTTTAGGTTGTCCACGAAAACTTTTACCATTACACAAATCGTGTTAGGCACTTTTAGCACCTTTATTCCCTCAGTCGTAATCCCAATTTCCACGCTCTAACATGGGATAAATTCAATTTTGATAAACATCATAAAATTCCATCTTCTTACGAGGAAACAAGGCACATTTTCCTTCATCTTCCCTTCACTCGTGGTATTTTTATTACACCTAATTTAATTTAAGGTAAAATGAGAAAAAAAATGTAATAGTTAAGGCTGACCGGACGACATAACGTTTTTCCTTCTTGAGCAAGAGTATGACTTGTATAATGGAGAAAGTTTCACTTAGCTAACGCTCAGTACTACTGTGTACGTTCCTTATTACTGTTTCAAGATATAAGGCAGGGTATGCCATCATAGCATTTCGAGGACGATTCGGTTCAAACGGTTCGATCGGTTTTACAGTACACTATCTCATTAATTTCGATCCATTTAGTTGGTTGTGTTCTACAAGTGATTTCATACAAAATTGCACATCTCACTTTTCCGAAACCAAAGCGAATCGGGATATAAAAGGCGGTGGCTATAGATTATTCGCCGCCCTGTAGCTTTTCCCACAATTTTTCATCTTTTAGTAGGAAAGGCGGGACTCCGAATGGCTAACCATGATAAATAATAAAAAACCTTTCACCCACAGAGACTGTTGGGACACTTTGTACGAAGTAATTACTGGTAGAACTCGTTACTAAATTATACGACGGAGAAATGAGGTTCAAAGCACTCATGTTTTGGCATCGGCATTACTCCAAAGTGATATTAATGGAAGTAATAGAACATTCAGAGGTCAAAGGTTGGAGTGACGATGGAGACGTTAAATTGTGGTTATGTGCGTAGTAGATGACAGTATAGGGTGGTTCATAGCATTTTACACAACATTTATCTGCAGTAGAACCAGAAAATATGAGATTTCTTTCTACCGGACGACCTATGTATAACTAGACAAGGTGTGTGCAAAATATCCGCCGCACGGCGAGTAGTTTTTCTCATAAAATCTCTGTCACTCCTTTCTAGCCAAGGTAGTTTTGGTCCTACCGCTCAGGCAGGAAATGTATTATAGTTTCTTCAAAGATACTTTCCCCACTGGTGTATGCGCTACTACTAGGGGTACCTCTCCTAAGCCAAATGGAAAGTTAACACATTCTTTGTTTAACCAAGTACTTGTTAAAAGACACTACGGGTCTTAGTTTTCATCAGACTCTAATTAAATCAATCTCTCATTTTTGCTGCAGAGAAAGTAGGCATGGGTTATGAACCACCCTTTTGTATGCGTGGGTTTGACTTGAACGGAAAATCCTTCCATTGTATTCCTGGTAACGTAGATGTAAACGTAGAGGATATATATCAAAAATGCAATCACTCCACTGCATGCAAATGCCCCCTTTAAGAAGGAAAAGAGAGGTAAACTTGAGAAGATCACTTGATCCAACACAAAGACACAATCTGAATCTCATTTGTGGATGAAGAGGGACTTGGAAATAGGAAATCTATCAAGATTCATCTAGTTTTATTGCTGAGATCGTGTTCCACCTTAACTTTCTTCATCCGACTTTCCTTCCTGGGAGGATTTTTGCATATTCAATATTATGGAAATGATGCTCACAAAAAAAGTTTGTCTAACGTAAACCTCTACCACCCCAAGAAAAGAAAGGCTTTAATTCCTTTCTTCTCTTTTTCCATCGTTTACGGAAGAATACAAATCCTGAGTGGAGGAAATGCATGAACAAATTCTCAGTAAAGCTCTCTACGGTTGTTACATTAACCCTTCCTCCTATATCCAATGTAGTGTATGAAAAATACACACACAAAAAAGTTTGTGAAGTGGAAAGCAGGCAGGCAGACAGCAGTGCAGCAGGGCAGGGCAGGGACGGGAAAACTTGGAAATTAACTCAAGCAAGATAAAATACGTACCGAATATTCATGTTTTGGGTCTGTCAAGATTTGTGCTTTTGCCGTTGTGAAATTTATCGTTTCTTCTTTTATCAATACTAAATTTTTTTGCTTAAATGCTCGTCAACATGCTAAAAGTTGATCCGATGTTGTTTGGAGTTTTTCATAACTTGAGTTTTCTCATTCTATCTCAAAAGTTTTTACTCTATTTTCATTTTATGATGGCGCCACGTATCAATACGTAAGTATTCCATGTTTTTCTCAATTACGTAAATGGTGAAAGTGAACAAGAAAACACATTATTTGAACTAAAAATCCGCTATACTTTCTCCGTATTGAAGGCTGGGTTATTCTTAACACAAATGTTAAGCCGTAACCAAAATTATTGAATTCAAATCCTGTTGCCAAAAAATATCCTCAATTCTAGTATTTGTGAAACTTTTATTTTTACTTCAACCCTTGACAAGTGATATTCCTTCCATGTACGAGGTAGAGAAGAATTTTGTTACTGAAATCCAATGTTTTCATCATTTCAGTTTCTGACTGTACATCAAATCTCAGAATTTCAAGCCTTACCTTTTCCTTTCCTTACTCAAGAAATCGAAACAATGCTAGGGGCATAAAAGTTTCCACCGAAGCAAAACAAAACAAAGCAAAGTAATAACATAACATGACCCTAGAATCAAGGAGTAGGAGAACGAACGAACGTATGTACGTATATAAATCTGATATAACATCTAATAAAATTCACCTTTCCTTTTCAAATGAATCTCGAACGAAAGAGACGCTTCAAACACATCTTTGACTTTGCATTGTAAAGTTTGAATGAAAGAACCAACGGACTTGGACCAAACTCACCGTTCGCTCACAGAAATCTACGGTAGTACATAAAGCAGTGTCGCAGGCTAGAATTTTAATCCGACATTTTTTACCTTAGTATTGCTAGGAAGGGCTACTAACGGGAGAGCAGTGTTTTGTAGGAAAATCGCGATTTCCTTTCATTGCACTATCTCAATACTACTCATACTCCCTTTCTGTCAAGCGTGTCTGGAATGTAAGACAATCAGCAGACAAAGTAAGTACGAATAAACTTTTCGTGACATTCGTTTCCAGTCTGGTTCAGGCGTCTAGACAGTTCACTTTGTTGCTAACTTGTTCTACCCACTTGTAATTTATTTATGCCAATTGTTCGGGCTTGCGTTCATGCATACATTGACTCCTGTATTGTTAGTCTTGTATTCCAGACACACAAGCTACAGTTTACACAATTTTAAGTCGAACTTGAATAATATGACACCCTCCAAGCAAGAGTAGCATACTACTTAGTTTTTAAATGAACTAATACTATTCGTATACAATGTAATAATTTCTCTACTGGTACTTCTGTAAAACGGACACGAATTTTGACGTTTCCTACGACACAAGGAAAGACGGGATGAATTTCTCCTTTCCTGGTTCATGAAATGAAAGAAAGTACAATGCAGCTATTACTTTCCCCGTATGGATTGTGTAGCCGAGGAGTCGTAGTAGCAAGGAAGAGTCTATTCTATTCAAATTTATTCTTTCGCAACTTTGAACCCATTTTAAGACCAAAATTGAAGCTAATTTACTTCAAAAGACGACTTTGACTTGACATAAGGAATGGAAGGAGAGGCAAACTCAAGGGGCTGCTTTCTTTCTCCTTCGCTTTTCTCTTCCTTAAATTCGTATTCCCTTTTCCCTTCCACGCTACGCTCTACATTACATTGTTTAACAGAAATTCAGCTCTTCCGTCTGTTCCCTTTCGGCCACAAGTGAAAGCCGCCTTAATGCTGTGGCTCTGACTGACTCCACGTTTTTTTTTCTGTTCTTTTCTATATATTTATATTTGTATGTAGTAGTACTGCACTACTACTATCTACTCGAGTAGTACTCATTTCACTACACATCCTTATATACAAAGTACAAATACAACAAACTGTAGCGTACAAGTCTACGGCATCGGCTTATGAGGTGAATGAAAGGGAGAATAGTGCAGAGAAAGTCTCCAGTCGCGTAATAGTAGTGCGGGGAAAGTCCTCAATCTTGTAATAGTGCCGGGGAAAGTCCCTTTCCAACACAACTCGTATGGATATAATCCGTCTACCCGTAGTATTATGTACAGGGTCTGACAAACCCATTGCCACCTTTTAAATATACGGACGCAATATTAGAATATGAGACAGTGCTGATTCTAGTGTTCCAGTCAAATTTGGTCAAAATATAAATGCTTAGTCATATCAACGGGCAGTGGGCTCAACACTTTGGCGAGAAATCAAATTTTGGTCCTTCGACAGATTGCTTTTGTAAATATTCTCGGAATGTGGCAAACCTTCAAAATATATTGGTGTGCTTTCGCGATGTGCTGTGTAGAATTCTTACGCTCATTGATGTGTTTTAAAATATGACCACAGACATCCGGTCCTTCGTTGATGAGGCTTTGCAACCGTGTCCCGCTATGTTAGTTTAGAGGTTAGAGAAAGTTTTTGTGGCAAGATATTACGTGGGACCTTGGTCCGTTACAAGTTATAGGACAAGTAAGGTTTGTCTGGCGTATTTTTTTTTTATTCTACCCGAATTCGGGGAAAAAATCAATAGGTCGTCTCCTCCTCCTCCTCCTTCTCCGGACCGCGGATGCGGAATGGAATGGGAACAGATATGGATTCCTGTTCTAACTCTCTTCTTACAAATTCACCTCCTCATTTCTCGGGAGAAAGAGGTTAGAGCAGCTGCCTGCCAAAGGCTTGAAGTAAAAGTTCTCCTTGCCTCCGACCGACGACCGAATTCGGTTAAAACTTGGAAACTCCCGAGTCGGTTCAGTCTCCCAACCCTTTTTTTGAACTCACTGTGTGGCACATGTATGTAGACATACACACACAACACACACACACACAGGCAGTCAGTCTGTCTGTCTTATTGTCCGGATCTCCTTTTTTTCCCTATTCAAAACGGAAACTAGAAAAGGGGATAAACCGAAAGGAGATAGTGTGCATGTGACTTTTCTCCTCCTTTCTTTTTTGTAAAAAAATATAAAACTTTTAAAATTAAATTAAGCCTATTCACTGCCAATCTAGAAAAAAAATCCACATCAAACGAAATGTAATACAAATGTGGTGGAGTTAATTGTGAGTGAGTGACTTGGCGGGTGTGGTGGAAGTGCGTGAGTGAAAGTTGTACCTTAGTTTGTACTATGTGTCCTCCTTTTAATTTGAGTGGAGTGTGAGATGAGAGATGACGATGAGTGACTGAGATATAATTATACGAGGAATATTTGTGAAACAATTACTCATTACATACATAACTTGTGGGTAGTATGAAATTATCATGGATAAACTTTTTTATACAATTCTTGTGTGTGCACTCCACTGCACTGCAGTAACCGCCATGTGGATTTTAGAATAAGTAATGGAAATAGAAATTCTCTCTTGAGGTTCACACTCAAAGTGTCTTAATAAATTCAATTGTAAAATTTTACAAATAATATAGTTCAAAGAAATGAAAGGAAATTATAGAACAGTACAGTTATCGGCGAGTGTGATTGCTGATTCTGCTCATGAGTGACAATCACAAAGTTCAAGAAGAAAAAATTCAATTGGTTGTTCAGGAAGTATTTGAATTGCAGATCGTCATGTAAGTGAACTTTTATTTAATTTCAGACCTATATTGCTTATATTACAGTCAAAATTTGCATAAGGCATTTTTAAAATTTCAATAAAAGTAAGAGAAAGTGACACTACACATGGAGCGTACATTTTATGGTATATGTATAAGTGAACTAGATTGTTATAAGCGCTGATGTTTACAGGATTTTAACTTAATTAAACTGTGAGGAAAGAATGAGACAAAGGATGGAATCAATAACTAAACTAAAGCAGAAAAAGATTAATTGCAACATGTGCAGGTAAATATTTTATAAACCAGACTGCACTGTTACTCTGAAAACAATTGTACAAGAATTAGGAAAGGATTCGTAATCCAATCAGGCTAATGCAACTGACGCTGTCACTTCACATTTTGCCTCGACATTTTCAGCACACACACACAAAAAGACTCTCTTCCTTCCTGGCTGGTTTCGTTTCATTGTGTTTTCGTTCACAATCACAGAGCATTGTTAACGTCGTGCTTTTTAGCCGACTGACTGTGTATTTGGTTGTAAGGATCTCTGGGTTTGGCCAAATTGGTTTCTCGTTTCACATTCGACGTTGGTCTTCCTTAGTTGTTGCCTTTTCGTTAAACCCTAAAAGGGCGGTTCATAAAATTCTACTCCTATAACCGCATCCGGACCGGGAATTGTCCGAGATTACAGTGATATGTATGTATTTGCAAAGAATTGCATAGTTTTCGGT
>JAQGCB010001960.1:0-12765 GCA_034698835.1 Protaphorura tricampata
GGAAGGATTTGGACGCGCTTTGGTTGACGCCATCTTTATCGGAAGCGTCATGGATCAGAAGTATACCTCTGAAGGTGGATGGATATCTGTGGGATATCAGAAATCAATTGGATTATACGAGATCAGGCTCAAAGGAGTCTGCCTCCTATGCATGGATTCAAGATGTCTAAATATTTCGGTATTGGCAGTTTAGATAAAACAGACAGAATTTGGGGAGATTACAATATAACTGTTCTTTGCTGAACAGCGAGAGGACCAGATGATAAATTTTCACAATCCTCAGCATTATCTACCAATGCGAAACCCAATTCATGGGGTTGCACTACCGTTTGAATGTGATGGATCATGCATGACTCATGACACATGCTAGAGACAAAATAGATGAATTAAAGTGTTTGAAGATTGTAATAATTGCCTTGCAATATATTTCTACACCGTACAAACAAACACTTCAAGATTTCTTCATAATTTCCCAAGCATTCGTGCCGGTACTGCACTGAGCACTGGTCACACTTGGACCAATATCATTGAAGATGGAATTAATTACAAATTGCGGATTACACTCTCATTTTTAGAACTAATAATTTAATTACAATTACAAATTACATTGACAACATGGAAATAATTCATTACAGTTATTACAATTTCGAATACAAAAGTGTGTCAGCATTAAAAACAGTCCTTTTTCTTTGTGTACCCTATACTTCATTCTTTCAAACTTGATCAGTAGTCAGCAGAAGCAATTGGGAAACCAAGAAGGAATTTCAATCGTAAATTACAATTACGAACATTTTCAATTAGTTATTTATTATTACAAAAATTGGAATTATGTAATTTATTTACAAATGTAATTGTAATTGACCCAAGTCTGCTCACTTAGTCTTTTGTTAATTCCTAACATGCATTTTGTGTTTTATAATGTGTAATGTGGAAATAGAATGTCATCCACCTGGGCATTACTCCCTGTTCCTTAGAAATTCTCTATTGGATTCGCTTTTTCAGTTATCGAAATTCTTCTGGCAAATACATTTATTAAACAAAATATTTCCAAATGTAGTAGTTTAGAAATATAGTGGCGAACCCGTCCTGCAACCTTCACTAAGGAGGCTGGATTGGAACAATGCAGCTGAGATCTCTAGGAAATTACAATCATCCTAAAATGTTTCATTGTTTGTTTACATTATTTCTTGTGATAGGTCAATGATAATAGGATTTTCCCAAATCATATTTACATCTTATCTTTAGTTGTGCTCACTAAGGATATTGCAGTTTACAATGAGAAGGTTGGCGGCGAGGGACTCGAGATAACTGCGAAGTTTTTATTAACAACAATAATTTTAAATTTCTACGTAAACAAGCGTCACAATCTCGTTTTTTGGTTCAAGTACCTCCTGTCCTCTGTGTTAAAAGAAATTAATGAAGTCTTTCAGGTTTTCATTCATTGCGTTGATTCAACTGACTTGATAGCATAACGCCAATTCGCCAATTGGCAATCCTCTTAACTTTCAGGGAAGGAATTTTTCATTTCCAATGCCAAATAGTTGATTTATCCTGCACCCATAACGCATTCCATTTGTGTTAATTTTCTAGAATATTTATACATAATGCACAGTTCGCACATCGCACGTGTTACTCTTTTTTGTATTGTTTATGTCGATAACTATACCTTTAGTCTGCTCCTTCCACTTTATTTGCAATATTTTGATACTGATCTTACGTATACTGCAGAGTCTATATAGTGACTCATAAACTCTAGATGTTATGGCCTGAATCAGAAACTAGAGTTCTGTGGATTGGTACTTCCAGTCATATTAATCATTTGACAAATTAGTCAATCTTGTCTTCTTGTCATAATTATAATAGACATAACTTCCTGGGTCTCGTGAAACATTATTCTGGTAAACAGTGAAATGCAAACATTATCTGACATTCGCCGTAAGGCATACATGGTAAGCATCATAACTTAATTCCGCATAGTGGAAGTAAATGGACAACACCCATTTGGCTCTAACTCCAGAGATAGGAGAGGAAAGACACCCTTAGGAAAAAAAACCCAAGCCATGTTGTCTAATGTCAGCCTCTCTGCAAGGCTGGGAAATCGAACCAAAATATATCAAAACGGCAGGGGCACACTCATATCACCCATATCACTAAGACGCTTCGCACATGCTTAAATCTTTTAATTTGAAGCAATTAACAGCCGAATCTGACATCTAATATTTACTTGTAATTGAATTTGAATCTAATAAAAATAAATGGTCTAGATATTGTGTAGTTATATATCTGACTATGTATATTGTAGTACCTAACGCCTGGTTCTTACTTTTATTATTTTGAAGCCGGGGTTAACTACCCTAATGAACTGCTAGGTTTCTTCCATATATTGTGAATACAAGCAAATTCCAGAGAGAAACATAGTGTGCAAAGGAATGCAGTGCATTGAATCCTGAATCGCAATCGCGAACATGATGCGATGCGCGATGGTCGTGCAAAAAAGTAAATATAAATACTCAACTTCAACTTTCGCCATTGGACACTTTTTGAAGGTGTGTCAATGAAGAGCACCTCACCTGATCACAAGTTTACACAAGGTTAATACAGTTGTTCTTGAATAAATTATTAAGTGAACGTTTTATTCTATAGGTTCATGTTACATATAGTTGCAATCTGCCGCATACTAGTATTTTTTTAACTACATCTTGATGTCCTGAAAGAATTTCTCATTTTATAATAACCTTGAAATTATAATTCAGTGAATTCTTTTTAAAAACGTAATTTTTAATTTACGACTTGACATTTTTGTGCATAGATTAATGTAATCTTGACGACTCTTTAGAAACTGCTACTCTTTGACTTAGAAGTTTGGCTCATCGTATATTTCGTAGCTACAAGGAACTTCTACGGTATCGGAGAGCCCGTGATGATGACTGGTGAAAAGTTCGATTGTGACTGAAGATATGTTTTCAAATAAGTAATGAATCAGATGGATTTGCTCTTCAGCAATTCCAAGAATTTCCAAGATATTTCCATCCACGATACACCTAAAGATTATTCCAAGATTTTTAAAAACTTCCAACACATGTGGGTCAGACTCATCGGTACTCTTTATTTCCTGATGTTGTTGACATCAAAGGCATCAGGCTTCACCTCAAATATCATCATGAAAACTCTAGTCTTTCATTGATTTCTTAGCTAGCAGGATTTAATTTTCTAAAACAAATAAGATAAAAACATAGTCTCATCGGTCAGATGAGTTAGAGTCTAGTCGTCTAATCGTTTTCTTGTTTGTTTATCCTCGGAGAGCAATGTTAAATAACCTTAAACTAGCCCACCATATAATATTTGGGTTAACCCCTTCTACGAAAGTTTATAAACAAGATTATTTGGAACATTTTGGTTAAATCTTCAAAACTTTCCATGTAGCCTTGGCTTCATAATAAAACTGGCTTCTGCCAAAACCTGCGACGATGAAATGGCTTCATTCATGTGGACACAACGTGGCCATCAGAGAAGAAGTAGTAGTGGACAGCAGTGGACATTCACAAATATCAATATACTGAGTGCGCACGACAACTGGTTAACTAGTTAGTGGTTTCTAGTCCGGGTTGTTGACAAATCGCCATTAGCCAATTACTTCTCAACCTTATAATATATTCAGAGAAAGATCCGAAATTTGCAAACTGGATTTTGGAGATTTATGACTTTGCGTCATTTCAAGTCGTACATACTCTCATACTAAAATATTCGCGATTCGAACACATTTCTAAACAGGATTGACCAGTTTGTTCTTGGAGTCTGGACCATACTGGCCAGAAGACTTTTAACATTTGATCTTCAGCGTCTTAATTTTCTATCTATACTTTATTTTGTAAGACGAAGTACAAGAAAACAGTGTCGTCGTAAGATAACTATTTTTTAACCGATTTGAATCAAAATATTTTTCATCGTTGAAAATTGCTCACGTCCACTCATTACTCATACGACCTTTTAAATTCGGACATAAGTGAAATAATTGACGCAAACTGTGGGAAAATGAATCACCGTAAATCTAAAACTGGATCGTGGTGGAAATAAATCCGGTGCATTGGAGTTTATTCTCAAGAAATATTCTGACGGTTGACCTAACTGTGCTGTGGTTTTATTCATTCATGCAGACTTTTCTGGTTTCCATTCATTTCCAAGGAATTGAATTACGATTCATGTTGACAGCAGGTCATCTAATATGACGTCCTAATTGTCACTATTTGTGTACATTAACTCCTACATGGTTGGAGCAAACAACCCTAGCCTCTGTGTGACAAGACATACTCATAAATCAAAGTTAATGTTCGTACTTATCTCTTAAGACGAAGAAATATTAAATTACATTAACACTAACACTACGACACTTCTTAAAATTAAGTTGGGGTCGTTTTGATAAGGAAGCTATTCTATCTATACACGGTCGGGTCAAAAATAAAAACATTCTTCAGACTCCGACAAGTTAAAACTCCATAAGTTATCTTCGAATTCACACCAGTTCACAACTCCACACGAGACACATCAATCACTCAATAATTAAACCAAATATTTTTAAAATCAATCAAATCAATGCCCAAAGTGAAGATAAACCAAAACCAAAACCCCAAGCCTAATTATTTCACAAAACTCGTCTCAAAACTGCAACAATTTGAGATTCCTCCGGGGAACACGATTTTTTAGTTATATTTTGAAGGAGTGGTGCTGAAAAAGTTTTTAAACGTTTGGAATATCTTCCGAGAATGTGTTTGGATCAAGTAAAGTGCATATTGTTGAACAGAAATAATTCTCATGCGTTTATAAGATATTACGACGAAAGAGCTATTCTCAGATTGAAAAGTGAAATCATTGGACAATTGTCTCATAAAAAAGATTTCCCATCATCCGTTCTTCATGAACTTAGTTTGAGGTGATAAACACTGACAATTTAAGAAAAAATCTTAAGATTTTCAAGTTTTTGGAAGTGACAATCTGAAATAACAAAACTCAACGAGAATTTCAGTTAAACTGAAGGTACACTGATTTTCGCATTATTTTGCAGAAATATCTATCTGAGGAATTTTGATACGTAAAACATGGCGTTGGATTTCTTTGCTGGTTGTGTTGGAGGTATGACATCTTATATTATCCCTGCTTCTTTACTAGAAGTAAAATTGAAAATTTAGGAATTCTAAAATAATATCACTTGGCTATTATCTGCAGCTACGTTTTTATCAAGTCTAATTTTACCCTGAAATGTTTTGGTCCAAAATAAGCTCTTAAGATAAAATTAAGATTTTCCAGCGATATGTATAATCGACCATATGTATTTTTGTTTTAAAAGTTGGACAAGAGACCCTATTGAGGCTCGGAATCAACCAAAATAATACGTTAGCAGCATTTTTAATATGATCTTAATTTATTCAAAACAAATGACGAATCAGTTTTTTCATCATTTCATTTTAGTTTGAACCAATTTTATGCTTATCCGGGCATATTTTTCTCTAACATAATGAAAGCAATCACACCACATCATTATTTGTCTCTATTCTAGGCGCTGCTGGACTAATCTGTGGACACCCCTTGGATACAGTTAAAGTAAGTCTTTCATTGGATATTTTTCTTTAGGAACATTTTCACGTTCATTACGATATGATTGAGCAATAATTTGACCAATAATAAATAATAGCGCTTTTGACCCATACACGCGTTAATAAAAATTTAGCAAGCACACATTTTACACATGGTGTGATTGTACAGCCTCGTCTAATCATATTCGTAACTAGAAGGTTAATACTAAATTGAAATAAAATTCCTTCACGAATCGATAAGATGAATTAATACATAATTTTGTTCGCTAAGAAGATAAAATAATATTAGTCTTGTACCAATAACCGGATTTACTGAGAATATTACTAATCTGTGTTTGCGTCATTCTATTTTTAGGTTCGTCTCCAAACCCAAAGTCCGGACAACATCAAATACCGTGGAACCTTTCACGCCCTTTCGACGATAGTCAAGAAAGAATCAGTAAGTTATTTTTCAGATATGACCTCCGCTCCGGCTAAACATTTCAACTGGACATTGTACTCAACTTTGACTTTATTTTCCAACTAATAGGTCCCAGGGTTGTACAAAGGAATAGTTTCACCTTTGTACGGAGTAGCTGCGATTAATGCCCTTGTTTTCGGAGTTTATGGAACCCTTCGCCCCTTCATAGCTGGGCCGCCCGGTAATGATGCTCTTTGGGCGCATTTCCTAGCCGGAGCTGCATCCGGTGGTGTCCAATCAGTCATCAGCTCACCCATGGAGTTAGTCAAGATACGAATGCAAATGAATGAGTCTGGAACTGGAAATTCTAGTTGGAATGTTCTCAAGGAGATCTTCAGAAAAGAGGGTGGTTTAAGGCGTGGGGTTTACAAGGGTTGGGCAACTACGTTATGTCGTGAGATCCCTGGTTTTGGCTCTTACTTTGCTACATATGAACTCCTAACCACAAAAAGTAAGAAAATTCTGTATTAACACGCAAAAGTTATCAATTTCTAGAGACTTCCATACTAACTTACATTTCTGATCATTTTAATAGCTGGGAGAGAGATTGGGACATTTGAGATGTTAATGGCGGGTGGGATGTCTGGCGTCGTTAGTTGGGTCGTGACGTACCCTACAGATGTCGTGAAAACGCGGCTGCAAATGGATACTGATGGAAAGTACAAGGGGATTGGGGACTGCATCAAAAAAGTCTACCAAACTGAAGGGCTCGGAGCCTTCACAAGGGGGCTCACCCCAGCCGTTCTTCGAGCATTCCCTACAAATGCTGCCACCTTTACAGTAGTCACTTGGATCATGAGGTGAGTGCGTTTTATTTCATCAGACCGAAACGACTCGACCAGTTCAAACCAGATACAATACAATTTGTTAATTTTAATGTTCAAGACATACAATTTCTATGTATGAAAAAATTCCATGCAAAATCCTGTTTCAGCTTTAATTAATTATCATATCCAGTAAATAATTTCATCTTGTTCTTTTAGACTGGGTGAAGACAACCAAAGAAATGACCTTCAAACAGGTGGACAATCTTTGTCACAATACCTGGAAGAATGGAACATGTCCCAAAACTTCTCTGGTGAAAAAATCTACCAGTCAATCCAGTTCACAATGCCCCAACCTCAATTCCTCACAGTTGACTGTTTTTTGAAGACCTCAGCATCAGCACTAGACTCTCGTCAACGGGTACAACTAATTACTGGCTTTGGTGATAATCAAAGTAGTAATGGGATGGACTACAGTCATAATAATGATGCCGGAGCATGTCAATTGATACCTCTGGATGAATCCCAGGAATGTAATTTGAGTCAAGTTGAAAACTCAGATAAGACAAATTCCATGAGTCTGGGACCAGAAAATTCTCATGAAACTGGTTCTGAAACGGAAATCATGGAACCCGAGGCTGAGGCTGATGATTCAAATGAAGAGCTTAATTATAACGTAGAGACTTTGCTGCTAAACTTAAGACTGCCACCGACGGCTGCTGTGTGTAAAATATGTAAACGTACGGACCAATGTGTCTGCTAGTTTTTAGCGATGATGATAAAATTACGGTAATGTAATTGTAATTGTGATGACTGAAAGGTTCTAAGTCCTAAGTTTTTAAATTAAACGTAACCTTACTGTGACATTTTTTCTCTCGTAGGTGTTCATTAAACTGACCTGTGCTATTATTTAATCCATGACTATTTTAATAGAAAGCTACAATTTAAAAATATGTAACATTTCAAAATAAAGACTTACAATTTTGAATACCACCAAAATCAAATGGATTTGATTTCATAATTCCAGCTAATGGTGTGGGTCGTCGAACTGAACGGATGATGTACAAACAAAATATTTTTGTGACATTTCATATCAAGTCGTGAACCCTCAATTAGCTTACTGATAGAGTTCGCTGACACGAAAGGAATGTGGAATAGAAATAATCTAAAGTATGACTACAGACAAATAAGTTCATCTCAAAGAAATTGTTTGACATGCATGAAAATGAATTTATGCACTCACTAATTTTGACTAACTCTGTTGTAGAATTTTCCTTGAAGTTATGATGGTTGATTCGAATAATAAACAATACAGGTTAACGTAATAGAGAAACTTTAATAAATCCGCGTAGTAAATAATGAGAGAGTTCCTGAGTTGGTAACTACATTAAAAGAGTAACTGTACTAACTAAAAAGGAGTACTATATCCCAAAAAATTCTCTATTCGAACAAAATCATAAAAGTCTCTGATAATCTGCTTGAGCCAACAACAGTCAAATCTATGTAAATCCAAAATCCAATTATGAAATAAATTGCTTCGTCAATATCAAATCCATCCCAGTCAGAAGAAAATTGTGAATGTCCTGAGCATAATTACAAGTAACTGTTCGTCGAGTCTAACCACGTTAATAACCTTTGGATGTCTATATGAATATGTTTAAAATTAAAGAACGAACTTGCTTTCTTGAGTAGATATCACTCGGACTCTGCATTAAAGCTGGGATGACAAATAGACAAATTATTATGGGGAAGAATGCTTTCATGAACTTCCTCCAAGTCGAATCTCTGACCAGTAAATGAAAGAATGTCTGGAAATATGGTGATTTCTTCGTACACTTCGAATTTATATTGGGTAGAAATTTGTGGACAAATGCTCCCCTTCTGCAATTTCTCCAACTTGGAGTATATTGCTCGTATGTTAAATGCCACGGACCCCAGGGTCTCATATTTCTTGCTAAGGTTGGACAGATTTTGCAGCGCAGCAAATCCAATGGCCGCATCCTTCAAAATCGACTTCTCCGAGGCAATGTCATGAGCAGGACCAGGGCCATTAAGTTGTTCCGGGTACGTTGGGGTAGTGGAAGACCCCTAAGGAAAATTAAATGATTTAAGAAATTAAAATTCTGAATATCCATACAGTCAGCTCATGCTACGTATGCGTTCAGAGTTCGATCCCTCTGGAGGACATGGCGTGTGGTGGC
Source organism: Protaphorura tricampata (assembly GCA_034698835.1). Lineage (NCBI taxonomy): Eukaryota > Metazoa > Arthropoda > Collembola > Poduromorpha > Onychiuridae > Protaphorura > Protaphorura tricampata. The sequence continues at coordinate 9,014 of JAQGCB010001960.1, forward strand.
TGACCTAATTGGCCTTTCATTTTCTTCTAAATCCTAGGGAAGTTTGTTTATTCTCAACTCTCAGCTCATTTACTTACCTGTGAGTGCTGTGAGTGTGATGAAGCAATTGGATCAGATTCATTGGCAGAATTGGAGGAACCGTTTTTGCAAGAATCAGTAACTGGTTCCGAAGGGTTGTCGGCTGCAATTTTTGCCTGCTTTCTGTTTAAATTTGCTGGTGTGATAACTGTAACTCGGCTATCGGCGGACGAAGATCTAGATCTAGTCTTAGATTGGCGGCATTCACTTTGACTCCATAAATTACACGGAACAGTAGAATTAATCCTGGACTCTTGCTTTCTTCGAGTTTCAGAAAAAGGTTCCTAAAAAATGATTGAAGCCAGATTCAGAAAATCTGAAGGGAAGGCAGACTTTTCAATTTTTTACACATATAAAAAAACTAACCGTAACTTCACGTTTCGTATCAATCCAATGTTGAATGTCAGCTCTCGTCAATCGTTTATCAGCTAAATATTTATGCAACTCGTCACCCCATTTTGGAGATCCCAGCCGACCATACTTTTGCGAATCTGTTCCGCTGATAATTTTGAAAACCAGGATATTCTTTTGTCTGGCTTGAGTTAATCTTGCAAAATTTTTCCTCCTATAGAAACCCATACAATAGCGGTCAATGTCACATTAAATTTTTGCTCGTGTAAACCGATATGAAAACTACAAAAGACTGGAGTCCAAAATTAAAATACTAGATTATAAACTTGGTAATTTTTTCTCGGTAGATTTTGAAAACGACTAGAGCAAAACTGTCGGCAGTTTGGCACCGGAGAATTCAATACGAGTTGGGTGTATAGCTTAATTTCCACACACTTTATGCCTTTATGTTTAATAAAAATGCCAGGTAACCGAACATCCTCTATAACCTTAGATTAAAATTAGTTAAAATAATACTTACGAAGCCTTGGCCATTTCCACTTTTTGATTTCGGAGAGTTCAAAGGAGGATTCAATAAACTGCTGACTTTTATCAGGTTTCTCTATTCTCAACTGCCAATCCAGAATACCAGGCCGAGAAGCACTACTACAAGTACAATTGTTTCCTCCAAGAGCGTTGAACTGACTATGATTGGATAAAAATATTTCAGACTTTGAAACCTTCGGATTCGACGTTTTTCACTTTTTCTGCTGGACGTATTGAAGCTATTCCATAGTTAGAGATTCTTGATAAAAGAATTCATGCAAACAATGTCTGGTGTCTGGAGCTATGCTGGACAGTGAATGCGTGTCTGCAATGTTTCTCTGCTGACAAGGGTGATTCACTTTCTACTCTCTCGTAATCGATTCCAATCGTCCAACTAGCATAAGAATTCCTATTTTACATTTAATTAAATAGAATTGCCACAGAAATAAAATACATTTCCGAATTTAAGTAATTGTCAAACTCTGGCCGTTCTTACTTCGTAAGTAACCTGAGCAAAAGCAAAATACTCTACCTGATTTGGAAATGAGAATTAGAAAAAACACATAAAGAATTGCCCTTGTTACAAGGTTCTCATTGGAAATAGAAGGTATAAGCTACTAATTATTCAATGATTTAATTCAATACGGCTTTGAGATGAGTTGATTTAAAACATAATTTTGAGTGCATGATAGGAAGTCTGGTGAAGCCTGAAGCAAATCCAATGCAAATGTCATTAGAAGTTCGTCTGATTATCTGAGGAAAATAAATACTAATGCTCCATGTATTTGTGGAACATCAACTTCAGGACTCTGTACATCGTCTAAACGGTTTTACACAGCAGAAGTTATACAGTTAACAACAGTTTCAAAGAAATCCACCATATATACTTGGCAGATTTGCAAAAAAATTATCCAACCCTGCATTTAAAAAGAAAACAAATACTAATGCTACATAATTTCAACTAAGTAATGATAATTAAAATATGACATATGTCCTAATAGTTAATCTAAATGTAGTGTATATTAAAGTGAACTTGTAAGCTGAAATAAAATTACATTTCGTATTTTACATGAAACATTATTCCTGGTTGGTTCAACTTCTTAGAATTTTCCAGAATCATCAATATAATATAATTTGATATAAAAATGAGTACATTGAAGATTACAACAAACACGCAGACGTAAAAAATTTAAAGGATTTATTCCAAAAATTAAAATCAACTTTATATTTAAGAACATGTCGTATTTTCTTTGCTTTTTTGTTTTGTATTGTTTTTGTTCTGTTTTCTTAAATATTTTCGTCACAATCAAAGCTTCATCTTGGGAAGGCGTGGGTGGAGGTGATTTTGTTGCAGATAAATTCATTTACCCCCCTACAGTTCATCACGCAATTCCGCTGCTTCATGCATCTTCGTTAAAAAAATAAAGGAATCGGGTCCGATCTGTCAAAAATCGAAATTAGTCATATTAATAATAGTTAGGATTTAGGAGTAATAGGAATCACCACTAATTCTTGTAGCTTACGTTGTTGGACAAGATCCATTAAAGATTTAGAAGGATCCGCCTTCGGGAGAATACAGCTCCCGAAAATGATCCATTGTCATAGTCCTACGAGGCCTTGACGTTTTCCCCACATCATCTATAGTCCTTTTATCCTCAGCCTCCGCATGTTCCGGATCAGTGTCATGAATCTCAGGCTTGACAAGGAGCAACGGTTCCGAATTTTCGGCGTTCAGAGTCCTAGTTTCACTTTTAACAAGTGATGGTAACTTATCTGGGGTCCCCCATTGATTCGTCAGACTGTTGTTGTTATTGTCCAGACTATCTTCCCAACTCAAGCGCTCGTTTGCTAAATTCTGGAGTCTAGATCGAAACTTAGGTCGACTCATAGACTTCAACTCCAAGTCTCCATCATCATTGGCGAAGACCGACCGTCTGGACTGACTGCAAAAGAAAGACGCCACGTCATCCATTGGTTCCAATATGGCCGATCTGTCTTCGGGAAAGTTCTTGCTCGGAATTACAGCAGCAGTGACGTTTTCAGTTTCTTCTTGCCTTTTTGATTCCGATAATTCCGAATCAATCGGCTCAGAAGATGGCTTGAGAATATACGGGTTTGATGGGTGGCCATCTCGCCTCGTTTTCACCAGTTCAATTGGAATGAACCATAATGATTCCCAAGGGGCGCGTGAGGAATATGTCATGCTTGTCAGCTATAGAATAGTACAAACATTAGTAGAAATTCCAAATTAGTACATTTACATTTGGAATATTCTCGAAAACCTACTGGTCGAAAGCAGGATGACGTTTTCTGAGTCGGAGTTATCCTCATCCGTTGAGTTGCATTTCGTTCCATCCTCTGGTGTAGGGGAAATTCCGTCAATCGGTCCTCTAGTCCTTTCATCGGCGGCAAAGTTAGCAGCCTTATCTTCTGCCGCGGTCTTGGATGCCGAAGTAGTGTTTCCCTTTCCCCATGGCCACGGGAAACAGCAGCAAAGAGACTTTTTGCGACCAATCTTAATTCTCTTTGCTGCCTCGGAGTTATTCTCATCCGGTGAGTTGCCAATTGCTTCTGGTATATCAATATTTCCAGAGTCCTCTGTTAAGATTGAACCAGAGGTTGCTGGGTGATTCACAGCTCTGAAAAGTCAATGCAAATTTTTGTATTTAGTATTCGTGGAATAGGAAATAAAAGTATTTGAATTCCTTCAGCGAGACAGAACTTGTTACTCTACAGGATTTTATTTACTAAACTTACTTATGATGTCCCAAGTTATCCTCCTTGGTAGAGTTGCAATT
>JAQGCB010001961.1:0-12765 GCA_034698835.1 Protaphorura tricampata
CTAGAAAAAAATTATGTCGTATCTGGGTGCTGGTAGACACCACATGACTATCCCTTGTTAGTGTCATGAGATGACCGTGTGATACACTCTGCTCAGTGTTGGGAAAAATAAGGTGTTTTCCCACCGTTATTTTTACGACATACTATCGGGATATTGAATGGTGTTGGGAGTTGAAAGACTCCAAGCTGTACATATACAAGAGTGTTTATGTAATTAAATGAAATGCAATGTTGTGATGTGAATGTAGTGAGGGCAGTGAGGGGATGGATGGATTTGCTGGATAGGAGAACCGATTTGGAGCTGGAATTGAGAAGGTCACGGAATATAATCGTGTTGAGTGATTGCGTGATTTGCTTGTGTTTTGGTTTTGAGCTTGAGCTTGAGCTTCGAATAATTAAATATCATTTTATTTCCTTCAGATTAATGAGTCCAATTCTTCTGCAAATCTAAAGTCAACAATTAAATTACAATTATTGAATTACGAAATTATCTGAGTGTATTTTGTGCACATCATTTGTGTTGTCTTTCGTGTTGATTGCGGCATTCGTGCTTTGTGTAGTAGAAGTAGATCTTGTGTGAGAGTCACACACAGGAGAGAAAGAGATAGAAACAGGCAATCCAGACAATACCTTTAGAATTATTTTGTCTTAATCTTCACAGACCTGGACTATCGGGTAGGGACTTTCGCCTTAATTTTCCCTACTACAAGAGCTTTTCAGAAATTGGATCCAATATTTTCTTTTGTCTTGCGAAAATGAGAGGAGCGGTCAAAAGTGAAAGTAATTTTGGGCATCGTCCTATGGCAAAGTCGTAGTGTCTTGTCCTGCTTTATGCTTATCAGAGTTTGGTCACATCAGAATTTTCTGAGCGTTGTTAGATCAGCATATTTATCGCAGGTCTTGCCCAATTTTCATAGAAATTATTCCTTCTGGGAGTAATACGAACGGCAGCAGTTCCTCGACTTCCTCATACAAGCGAAATACATTCAACCAACCGGATTCAAATCTGGAAGTTAATCCGATCCTGTAATTTCCATTTCTTCCTATTACAACGTGACCCGACTCTACAAATCAAGGTATCTTGAAGAACATTGCGAATGCGAATCCTCTGGGTTTGCGACAAGCAAGATGTTCGGAGGCGCATGAAATTGGGGTTAGAAAAAGTTGACTAGACTGGAATCGAATAGCAATCTCTCACTATATCGGCAACACGAAATGTTGAACTTAATATGCTTCGTAGAATTCTCTACAGAATCCGATATTTCCGACTCCTCCTGAGCTCGGGGTTGTTTGAATAAGAGATTAGACAAAATGGAAATGAGCCACTTTCCAACTGGTAAATTCACGAGTTATTTTTACAATTTTATTAGTTAGAGCAAACAGAAAATTGTTGTTTCCTATTTTTTTTCTCTATCAGTAACAAGAACATGGGCAAACTATAGGTTCAGGATAATGGTGTTTGAAAATTTATTAAAACCCGAAGGTTTGATATGATATTGTACGGTTTCGTTTCGATATTAATTTTTAGAGTATTATTGACAATACCGGGTTTTGGAGAATTATTGGACTCAATCCCATGCCCAAGGCCAGCCAGGGAAGGACTTTTTGAGTAATTCTTCCGAAATTTTTTAGATTAAATTTCTGTTCATCTAAACCCTGATTCCCTTCTCCATGAGAGCGGATTATGTGAATTTTCTGAGACTTTTTTCAAGAACATTAATAAATGTTAGTATTACGTAAATAGTACATCCAGACTTTCCAGACATCTAATTCAATCCCCGGCGTTGACTTTCTTTAGTACATTATTTTAATTAGTTTCAGCAAAATGTGCCTTGACGTCAGCTACGTTTCTTATAAACTAAATTTTTTATTCTCACTCAAATCGTTGCTTTGCTATTGGGTTCAGCTCGTTTTTTTTTAAATCATTGCCAATAATTACACAACCAAACGGAGAGTTAATAGTGAGCTTCCAAATTTCTTCGAAATTGAACGTTTAAAGAATATAACTTAGAAACCAGAAGATAGATTTTTCTATGTTACAGTGGACTCTCTATATACCGTCGAAAAATGCATCAAAATGTGTCCAATAAAGAGAAAGTTTAATATACGGAAAGTGGAATAACAAAGAAGTGTATGCAAAGGGAGTTCTTGCCTTCTTGACATTCTGGTCGGGGTAGAGAGGTGTACGATATAGGGGAGGTTGATATATAGAGATTCCACTCTAGTTCGTCTATTCATGATGTCGCTCAGATGTCGATTTCTTACAATTATACAGGTACGATATGAACAATCATTCATCGGAATTAAATAGACGTTTTTAAATATAGTTAACTGTAAATATAACTAATTGTGTCAACTACAATTGCAATTACTAATTAATCAGCAAAATCATAAAATTACAAGCGAGGTACGGAATAATTCTTGCACAGATGATTTGAAGGGAACGTTTTCTTTTAAAATATTCCTCAGAGATTATAACAATTTCATACAAATTGGGAAAAGGAAAGCCAATCACTCGGAGTTATTATTGTCCTTTCTCAAATATGCCCCTTATAAAATAATCATTTCTCCATCGTATTATTTTCAAACTTTTTTAAAGAACTACCCTTCCTTGAAAAAAGAAGACAATATGAGCCCAATTGAATTTGTATTCAATAGGCAAAAAGTTACATTTCAAATGTGTTAAAATGCTACAAAATGTGCATGTTATTTCCTTCATATGAATCAATGATTAATGGACTTCTTATCTCATATCTCCACAACTGAATTGATACTTATGCCGGCTAAGCATTTAATTGAATTTGCATACAGAATTTGTTTTTGTAATCGCATGCATATTCTTCATCATTACAACTTGGGTCCATCCATCCCACCCTCCTCTCCCGTGCCTGCAAAGATACATTTTGTATTCAAATGTATATTTGTAATCGTGTTTGATGCGGAAATCATTTGCTAGGACCGATTCATCAAAATAAAAACTGAAACAGTTGCGAATTTCATTTTCGGCCCTGTTTCAAGATTGGAATTGAATGGATTTTGCCCCAGAAAATATGTAAAATCTACTCCGATGTGTTTTAATCATTCATATAGTTCATTCACCTTTAGCCCACGGTATAAATTGCTATGAATTTTTTCAAATTCATTCAGTCGTAATTATATAGTGAATCTTTCACGATATTCTCACACTTTTGAAGTTATTCTACATTTATAATGTATAAACTTCTGGTATTCAATTTGGTGGTGGTGTTAGTAGCACTATTACCTTCACCATCCTTAACACAAGCAAATAGCCCTCCACGAAAACAAAGCATTCGTATGAAAAGTTTCCAAATAAAACCACAAAATCCAGCTCAAGTCCAAGCCCTTCAGAATTTGCTAAACTCAGACGTTCCTAATGGAGAAAATGTAAGGAATAACGAATCTTAGCATTAAATGATTTCTGACTATTTAATTACATAATAATTAATTATCACTTCTTTCCAGATGTATTTTCAAGGTGGAAGAATTGAAGAGAACGTTTCCACCGAAATCTTGGTTCCAGTCGCGCAGAATGGCGAATCCGAATTTTTCCAAGCCATTACTGAATCAGGGTTGAGATCTGGACTGTCACTTCAATCATATCCGGTCAAACTGTACGTAACATAAGATTCCTCAAAATTCGGAAAATTATGTAGGCAAGTTTAAATATTCTCTTCTGACCATTCTTGTCAATTTTTTTTGGCAGAAAATTTTACAAGAGTTCCAATCAGGCACATGCACAACAATCGTCACCAGCTCAAAATCCAGGTAATGCTTATATTTAGTTTATTACAAAATTTTGTCGTATTTTTCTCACAATATTTTTACCTGTATATGTGTTGCAGTGCATATTTTGAGAGCAGGGGGTTATCCGGAAGTAAGAAATTATTGCTCCTTTTAAAATTCTCAACTTATAATAAAAAAATGTATAGTAAACATCTCACTGTTTTGATATTTTTTTCAGGTTAGAAACACATACAGAGTTCAAAATTATAATAGCCGAAGGTGCATGACAGTGGAGGGACTAAACGGCGTGACATCAGCAAATAATGGTATCATCGACTTGTGGGCTTGCACGACTGGAGCAGCCAATCAGGACTGGAACATTCAAACACCTGTAAGTTCGCAAAATAATCACGCTACAGTGGAATCTCTATGTATAAACCTCCACTATATCGTACCCCTCTCTATACTGACCAGAATGTCAGGAACCCAAGATCTCCTTTTGCATACACTTCTTTGTTTTCCACTTTCTGTATATTAAACTTTCTCTTTATTGGATACATTTGGGTGCATTTTTCGAGTTCGGTATAAAGAGAGTCCACTGTATAGAAATGCCTGAATTTATTATTCTTTTTAATTAGTACTTGAATTAATTTGAATATTTGGTATATGTTCTAGACTGGCTACAGCAATACTTGTGGATCAAATATAAGTTGTAAAACCTACTTCCATTTTGTCAATCAAAATACTGGAAAATGTTTGACTGCTGGGACAAATTTAAAAGGAGAAGAAAATGATACACCTGTTCTCACAAATATGTGTCGATACCCAGTGGATAAATCTCAACTTTGGTACGTGGATAGATTCACCATGATCTACACGGCCGTCCCTGAAAATTTGGTTAGTAAATAGTAAATTTACCAATTAATTCTTGATTAACTTAATTAAAATTATTAACATATAATTTTGATTAATATCTACAGAAAGGGACATTCTATCAAATTCGATCTGGAAAAGGAGACCGGTGCTTGTCAAACAGAGGGGACCAACAACAGGCCCAGTTTTATCTATATGACTGCAATTCCAAGTACATGAACCAATATTATGGTTTCTTTTAAAAACCTCCTGTCAACAGTGCAGTATCTGTGCTCGCATTTTGCAAAAATATATTTAAAAATTTGAATTCGTATTTGTGGAGTTAAGTAATTTTTAGCATTACGTCTCATTTGTGTTGACGAATTATTTGTCCATCACCATTCGTGTCTGTAAAATAAAATACTGCTAGTAAAAATCAGACATTCGATAGAATCTGATAGAATCGCATATACGTTTGATTCGTACATAGAAAGTACTAAGAAAAGTTGAGATGACAGTATAGAGTTGAATCTCTATATCAACCTCCCCAATAGAGTACACCTCTCTATACCGACCAGAATGTCAGGAACGCAAGAACTTTGCATACACTTCTTTCTTATTCCACTTTCTCTATATTAAACTTTCTCGTATTGGACACATTTTGGTGCATTTATCGAGTTGGATATACAGAGAGTCCACTGTAGTGCATTGCATTTTCACCACTTTAGATTCTATGGATTTTCCACGGTTTCTAGGGAGAATATTGTCTGAACTGAATTGTTTATTTTCCCAAATTCTAAGCCCACACTCAAAAATGGGTAGAATCGAACGTCCATTTGTTCATTTTAGTGTTTAGTTTTTAGAATTCGCTTTCTCTTCCTAGTTATAGTTTAACTTTAACCCTTGACCTCATTAAGTCTTTGTACAATTACTAAATTCTCAGTTATAATTTATTTATTTCCCCAAATCAAATCGGAATATCGTTAAGGATTTAAGATGAGCAATAATAGCGGTGAACCTGAGAATTTGGAGTCTGAGGATGAGCAGGAGATTCCAAAGGAAGGATCTGAAGTACCAGTAGTGGCTGAAGCCGCCCAATTACCCCCAGAAAGATTGGAAGATTTCCTTCCAGATGCTCAACCCCGAGAAGTCCGACGTCTTTTCACGTAAGGGTCAAGGTCAATGACCTGAATTCAACGATTCGGTCAGTTTTGGGGTGACTTCTGTGGATAATCCATAATTTTGCTATTTTTGTTCTGCGCCTTCAGGTACATTGACAGTCAACGCCAGCGCTACATTGATACCCTCCGAGAAGCCGTGGCCATTCGCTCCATTTCTACTTGGCCTGAAGCGCGGAACGAAGTTGTGCGCATGGTTCAATGGACTTCAAACAAATTGAAAGAACTTGGGTTTGAGGTTGAGCTTCGAAAAACTGGAGAACAGGTAGAAATTTTGAAAAACATTTTAAAAAAGTATTTGGATTGACATTTTGAAAAAACGATTAATTTTTTGTTCATTTAAAAAAAAAGTCTTTCAATGATGGATTGATTCTTCCGCTTCCGCCAATCATTCTCGCCACCCTTGGTCAAGACCCGAATAAAAAAACCCTTCTAATCTACGGACATTTGGACGTTCACGGAGCCAAAAGAGTAAGCAGTCCAAGTCGTTACTGTTAAACCGACCATTCTTGTTCATTATTTTTAGACGCATTTCAAAATTCTTTGGACTTCAAAGAATTTTTGGGAATCTAAAATTTGTTTTGTTTAAAAAACTTTTTAGGAGGATGGTTGGGATTCTGACCCATTTTTGCTGATTGAGTCTCATGGACAATTGTATGGACGTGGAGCTTCAGATGACAAAGGCCCAGTCCTCGGATGGATCCATGCCATTGAATCTTACCAGAAACAAAGGATCGAAATTCCGATCAATATCAAGGTAAAATAATTTTGACGATTAATTTTTTTTATGGAACAAGGACATTTTGTTAGTTTTACATTAAAACTGCTATGTGTTCGTGCTTTTTACAGTTTATTTTGGAGTCCATGGAGGAAAGTGAGTCTGAGGGTTTCGGAGAATTACTCAAATCACAAAAGGATAAATTCTTGGGTGTAAGTTTTTGAGATTATTTTAAAATAAATCCTGTCATTTTTTCAAAACTCAAACAAAACGCAAATTTATTTGGAATAAATGCATTCATTTTTATTATTTCCGATGCAGGACATTGATTTGGTTTGTCTGTCAGACAATTATTGGCTTGGACGAAAGAAACCATGTTTGACTTATGGACTTCGAGGATTGTGTTATTTTTTTGTTGAAGTCGAAGGTGGAACAAAGGATTTGCACAGTGGAGTGTTCGGTGGAGCTGTGTAAGTTTATTTATTACAGTACAGGGTGTTTAATAGAAAACTCCATGTGTCAAGTCCAGAATCTTGAATGTTTGTCAATTTTAGGAGGGAAGCCATGCCAGACTTGATTTATCTTTTGGGCCAACTGGTTGAACCAGACGGGACGATTATGATTCCTGGAATTATGGACAATGTTTGTCCAACGACATTCACTGAAGAGGAAATGTATGGATTGATTGACTTTGACATGGAAGAATTCCAATGTGACATCGGCGTTCCAGAACTTTTGAATCCGGGTGATAAAGTATGCTTCCAAATATATACACTTATTTTGCATTTCTAGGACCACATTTTTCATGGTGCCAATTTTCCAGGTCAAAACTCTGATGAACCGCTGGCGAAATCCAGCATTGTCCATCCATGGAATCCAAGGTGCCTTTGGGACCCCTGGAGCAAAAACTGTCATTCCTCGGAAGGTCATTGGAAAATTTTCAATTCGGATCGTCCCGAATCAAACTCCAGAGGAGGTCAATAACCTCGTGACTAAATTTATGAAGCAAAAGTGGGAGGAGCGTAATTCACCGAATACTATGAAGGTAAATAAATTCAGTAATTCGTTCAAATCCCATTATCTCCATATATCGAACTTTTCTAAGCCATTGCGCATTGACCACATTTTGGTACTAATTTTATGAAAAATTAACATGACTAGATTTACATGGCTGATGATGGACTTCCACCATGGACGGCCAATCCTTTGCATCCTGGTTACCGCGCAGCCCGCGGGGCTGTGGCCATGGTCTATAGGGATTTCCCTGATATGATTCGTGAAGGTGGTTTTATGACCACTGTCCTTCAACTACAGGTTAATATTTTTAATTACTCGAATAAGTTCAACAATTTTATACGGAGATAAACTAATTAGAATTTTTTTAAAAATAGGAAGCAACTGGTAAAAACGTTTTACTCCTGCCGATGGGTTCGAGTGATGATGCGGCTCATGCTACGAATGAAAAAATTGATACGCTCAACTTCATGGAAGGGGTAAAATACATACAAAATACAATACAACACAATATAGTACACTGTCTAATTTCTAAATACTTATTTGTATTGTTTTTCCTGGCAGACGAAAGTTATGGCAGCCTACATTTGGCAAATTGGACAAGTTGCATCACACATCTAAAGAATACCTAAATTTTTGTTGCTAATTGAGCCAAAGATTCATCCCTGCATCTGCATGGGTTATTTAATATTTGTACATTGTACATTTACTTAATTCTGTCATAGAACTCCAATATTAGGACAAATAAAATCAAAATTTGAATTTTGGTAGTTGTCAAAGATTGTGCTTTTTGAAGAACCGAAGTCGGATAACTCGGACGTACTGTAGAGTGGACTCTCTATATAGTGAACTCGAAAAATGCACCAAAATATGTCCAATAAAGAGAAAGTTTAAAATACAGAGAGTGGAATAACAAGGAAGCGTATGCAAAGGGAATTCTTGAGTTCCTGACATTCTGGTCGTAAAAAGAGTGGTGTACGATATAGGGAGGTTGATTTATAGAGATTCCACTGTACTGATTATCATGCAGTTGAACACGTTTTGTTGTGTGATTCGGACATTTTTAATTGGAAAATAAAGATGCTGTAGCTCAATATCGTTCCAGCAATCTGTAATTAAAATTAGTATCTAAATTAATAACCAGTTCAAATTTCTGCCATGTGGACAAAATGGTTAACTGCATTTTAACACTATGACTTACTCCAGGAAGTAGTCGATAATTGATTGTGAATAAATTATTCGCTGTAAACGTCCAGTTCCAATTTACAATTGAATTTTGAAACCTGTGTAGCTGCAATCCGACCAAGTCAAGTTTATCAAATCCATGGAAGTATAATTTTCAAAAATCAATCAATATTTTCAGACTTGAAAGTACATTGCCATAAATTCATGCAGGAATTGTGTAACTTTACGTTACACAAATCTGGTAAGGCTACTTTACTGTATACTGTTATTCTTACCGATTCATTAGAATTTTCACTGATCAGTGTCATCTCAATCCTTTGCTGACCTTCCTCAACCTAGAGAAAATATACAAATTTATTTGCACACAATATATTTTTAAAAACTGATTATAACAAGTTACCTATGCAAAAAATATTTATATACCTTCCTTTTCATTCGTTCCCCTAATTCTGTGAGGGAAAGAACGACAAAGACAGTCTGAATAGTTTGCATAGCTCCATTTCCCCAGTTCCCAGTTGATAACCACCCAGTTTTTTCAGATGGACTAATTGTATTTAAAATTCCGTACACGAACAAAAATATCGACTGGGTAATAATCACAGCGCTTAAACTCCCAAAAAATTGATTGTACGTTTTAAACAATAGTTTCAATTTCGAAAAATGATTTGCCAAAAGTTTTGGACTTTGTTGCGGCCTGCGACCTGGGAAATCAGCTTGATCTTTATGCTTCACAATTTCCACCAAGAACGTCTCGAACAAGACCATTAATTCTATTCCGAATAAAATCGTCCCAGCAAATGCAAAATAATGTAAAACGAAATTATTAAAATCGTAGAAAATATTTTTAGGAATATTTTATGGAATTTTTAACCATTTGCATTGTCGAAAAAGCACTGTGTCATCAAAAACGTTCATCCAGTCCGTATTTAAAACATAATACGAAATTAATACATAAAGTCGAAACACTACGCACGAACAAAGAGTTAAAATAAATAAAACATACACTCTTGTGTAATTAGTCAAATTATTTGTCCGTTTAACCTTTGACCTCGGACTCAGGTCTGTAAGTTCTTTCAAGATTTGTACACATTTCACAATCTCAGCACAATTCAGAAATGAAATGAGACGGATTATGATATCACCAAAATAAAAAGACAAGACCGTAGCAACTTCCGAAAGGAATTCTGAGATAAGAAACTGGTCGGATGACCTTGACCCTGACCCAGATTGTTTCAGCTTTATCAATGTGTAATAATTTGAAATGTGGTAATCTGCAGGAATTAAAATTACATTTATAATAAAAATGATTGCGTAAATTGTTACAAACCTCAGGACTCGGAAACGAAAATTCGATGATGAAAGATTCGGTGTTTTGGTTGGTAGGCAGCCAAAAATCCAAGCAAGGATTATAGTAATGTTTAAAAAATAACCAGTAATTTTTTCCTCCATTTTATGCGCCTGAAATTCAATAGCGTTTACAACTAGTGGTTGAAGTAACACCGAATGAAAGAATCAAAATGTGTACATATAAAATACCCATAAAATACACGTTACTATCACACTAATTTGTTAGAATACACAACATGCAGAAACGAAATGAATTAGAATTCGCCAAATCCATCAAGATCAAAAATGTTTACACGTAAGCGAATAAATTTACAGTCGAGAGTCTACATTGAAAGTGCCAACGCATTGTGTAGCGTGGTAAAAAATATTTGATCAAATTGGTTGAAAATGGGTGTGTCTTCGAAAAGAAGGAGAAACGGAAATTGATTGCATGCATTAGTAACGATACATTACGTTTAATGAAATGTGATTTAGATTTAGATTTACTCATAATGATTTATTCGTGACACACCCTTCTCAAATTAATTAAATTAAATTCATTCCACAATGACACGCATATGGCAGGGTACAATTCTTCATCATTAATTTGATTGCAAAACTTTGTGAACAATTCTCATTTGCTTACAAAAATAACTGAAAAAAAGCTTTATACTTCGAACCGAATTTCGGTCCAATTGAAGACACACACACACCTGTAGATTATTTTGCACTGGAACGACTTTTTTTAGTTGAGTAACTAAAGTTTGAACCGTTTGTGGGGGGGGGGGAGAGGAAATTCTGATCATACAATGAAATTTATTCAATCTGTGACCGTTTCACAAATATTTGTATTAACAAATGAGTCCTATGCAAATTAAAAGTCATGTTTTAAAATAATATTCAATCAATTTTCAATAATTTGAGTGCTAAGATTATTGCTTGTAGTGTATAATCACTCCATGTACTCCAACCTTTAATCCAATCACTTCGTTTTTGTTCAACTGACGAGTGATCCTGAGGGATCTACAGCAACCACGCCCAATTTATTCGTAACATGATCAACTTAATCGTTAATTTACATGTAAACATTGTGATCATGATTGATTGATCCTGGGGAAAAAGAATAAAAAAAAACAAAGAAAAGCACTTTTGTTCCTAAGAGTTCGAATTCGAACAGAATGACGGTCACACCACACTTGCATCCTAGTCTTCCATTGTAGATTTTCTGCTTTAAGATTCACTTTAGAATATTATCGAGGAACAATGGTTTACAAAATTCCTACCGATCGTTTCTTAATTATTACTCTAATTCTGGCCTGGATTTTTGGTTGTATCCCAACAAAAACACCGAATCCTTCATCATCGAATTTTCGATTCAGACTATTTAGTTTCGCAACATTTTACGCAATTATTTTCAATATAATTATAATTATAATTGGGTCAGATTACGACATTTCAAATTATTACGTGTGGATGACCCAAGTACTCTGAGTCAAATGACGTCTTTCTTTTTTCAGAATGTCTCTCGGAAATTGCAACAGTCCTTTCTTTTTATTTCGGTGAACTCGTCATTCGGTTGATTTCACTTTTCAGTTGTGGTGAAATTGTTAAATGTGTACAGATTATAAAGGAACTCAGAGGTGACCTTCAGAGGTCAAATGCGAAAGATCGGAATTGGACGAATTTTCGGAGACTGTATGTTTTACTTGTGGCAACAATATGTTCGTGCATTGTATTTCGCGCATCTATACTGATATCGTATTATATTTTACACACGGATTGGATAGCCATTTTCGATCAAACTACGATATTTCGACATTGCAAATGGCTCCAAGTTCCTGCTCTCAGTTTTTCCGATTTTAATGGATTCTTCCCACACTATTTCGCATATGCAAGCACGGTATTATTTGGAATAGAAATTATGAACTTATTCGAAGAGTTTTTGCTGGACATCTTGAAAGAATTTCCAAAAAGTCTAGAAAAAGAACAAAATTCTTTGTCAAATCTGAAAATATCTGATTTGGCAAATCAGTTCACAAAATTGAAACTATTATTTAAGATCTACAATAAATTTTTTGGGAGTTTGAGCGCAGTGATTATTACACAATCGATATTTGTATTTGTGTACGCCATTTTACACATCATAAGTCCAAGTAAAGACGCAGATTGGCTGTCCATTTGTTATTGGCTATTTGGAGTCATCCAAAGTGTATTGGTTTTTATTTTACTTGTGGAATTGGGAGAACGAATGAAAAGGAAGGTGAACAAATTACAAGTTAAAATGCAATATTATTATAATAGTATTGAAATTGAAAGGTACGTACCTACGTACATGCAAGATTTTTGAAATTGTCGATGTTCTGTCTAGATTGAGGAAGGCCAGGAAAGACTCGAAATGGCGCTGCTGAACTGTGGGTCATCTAATGAATCGGCAAGAAATACGCACCCAAATTCTACTAGGTTTGGGCTCAAAAATTTTGAACGGTTTAATTAAAATATTTAAATTCATTTCAGCTGAACAGACTAGGAAATTCAATACTAAATTGGAGATGGACATTCACAGCCAACTATTTATTTACAATAAATTATGGACTACTTCCTGGAGTAAGTCAAAGTACCATAACAAAATTCCTCATGAGTATAAGTGGTCTTAAGTTTTTAATTTTGATTTCAGGTTGCAGGAACGATACTGACGTATAGCATCTTTATGTTTCAATTAAAATTATCAGAGTCACAAGGCCTGGCTGAA